>WNWK01022475.1:0-32493 GCA_009830355.1 Cherax destructor
GAAGGCAGCAGAGAAGTAGCCCGGAAGGCAGCAGCAGGAGAGAAGTAGCCCGGAAGGCAGCTGCACGAGAGAAGTAGCCCGGAAGGCAGCAGCACGAGAGAAGTAGCCCGGAAGGCAGCTGCACGAGAGAAGTAGCCCGGAAGGCAGCAGGAGGAGAGAAGTAGCCCGGAAGGCAGCAGCAAGAGATAAGTAGCCCGGAAGGCAGCAGCAGGAGAGAAGTAGCCCGGAAGGCAGCAGGAGGAGAGAAGTAGCCCGGAAGACAGCAGCAGGAGAGAAGTAGCCCGGAAGGCAGCAGCAAGAGAGAAGTAGCCCGGAAGGCAGCAGCAGGAGAGAAGTAGCCCGGAAGGCAGCAGGAGGAGAGAAGTAGCCCGGAAGGCAGCAGGAGGAGAGAAGTAGCCCGGAAGGCAGCAGCAGGAGAGAAGTAGCCCGGAAGGCTGCAGCAGGAGAGAAGTAGCCCGGAAGGCAGCTGCACGTGAGAAGTAGCCCGGAAGGCAGCAGCAGGAGAGAAGTAGCCCGGAAGGCAGCAGCAGGAGAGAAGTAGCCCGGAAGGCAGCAGCAGGAGAGAAGTAGCCCGGAAGGCAGCAGCAGGAGAAAAGTAGCCCGGAAGGCAGCAGGAGGAGAGAAGTAGCCCGGAAGGCAGCAGCACGAGAGAAGTAGCCCGGAAGGCAGCTGCACGAGAGAAGTAGCCCGGAAGGCAGCTGCAAGGAAAAGTTAAAAGCAGGTCCAATAATGAAGAAATTTGGGGAAAAATTTGAAACTTTGGAAGGAAATCGGATGCGGAAGCCTCGTTGAGAAACCTAATTCAACTGATTACCAACTCACTCCACTGTTTAGCTTCATTTGAATTATAGAAGATAAAATATATATTACATGAACAAATAAATCAAAAGCGAGGAAAGAAAATATAAATGTTTCTCGTTGTTCGACCTACGATTTTTAGTCTCTGCTAAGTGTATGAAGTGTACATGAATGTACGTACATTGGTGTGTACATCGGTGCGTGTCCTCACCGAGTTACATTTACTGAAGAGGCTGAAACTCAGCTCCTGGCCTCATCTTTCAGACTACCTTGAACGGAATCACAATTTTTCTTATCCATTCTTATAGCTGCGCATTACGTTTTCTTCCAAGTCACGACAATGTCTAGCACAACGAGACTGAAATACTTCTTTAAATCAAGATGGCTCATCAGTGGTTTCAGTTTTCAGTCTTACGTATTTCTCTTAAGATTTTGTATGTCGTAATTATGTCTCCCGTGGTCCTTCTAACTGCTAAGGTCGTCAGGTTAATTTGCTTTAACCTTTCTTCTAAGTGCATTTCTCTCAGTTCTGGTAATAGAATGGTTAGAAATATTTAGACGAAGATTATTAGCTTGACTGTTATTTTCTTCACAATGGGGCAGTATACTCAATCAATGGTATAATATATCTTGTATGAAACTATAAAGGGTCTTTGTTTATGTTATCGAATGGTAGTTAGTTTAATATCCTTATTCTGAACCCCAGACCCATCTTGTGAGTGGTAGTCAAACCATAACTTTTGTGAAGTGAGATTGTCATGGTGAAGGAGACAGTGAACAATTTGCACATGAAAATATTCCTCTTTCACTCTGACAGTGACGTGCTCCTAATTTTGCTGGTGAACTATCAACAGTGAAACCCTGACGTGCTCCCAGTATTGTTGGTGAACTATCAACAGTGAAACCCTGACGTGCTCCTAATTTTGCTGGTGAACTATCAACAGTGAAACCCTGACGTGCTCCTAATATTGTTGGTGAACTATCACATCAGACACTAAATCAATGATTTCACTGAACCTCTACTTCTTTGAAGAATGAATCCACAATCTTGAAAATATTTTTTCCAGTTGTGGTGTGTGATGGCCATATGAACAGAAATTTCTCTTCCATATCTTCAGGACCTTTAGACTCGACCTGCTCATATAAATCACACAACATATCCTCAGTTCGTTGACTGATTGAGTCATTTGGCAGAGGAATCAGTTAAATCTAAGCCGCGTCGCTTCTACAAACTGTCCGCACCACCTCCCGGACTGCCGGTTGTACCAATCCCTCAGCACTTGTGTGTGTGACAACACCTGCAACACTCCAAGCTACCAGGTATGAAGCGAATGTAGTAAACACCTGTGTTAGTAGGAACATCTTGTTCTATCCTTTCAAAGAAACTCGAATCTTTGTTCACAGGTGCACTGCGCTTTCCTCCTAAGTGCTGTTAGAGTGTGAGGAAAGCAACATTTATGAAGGGATTCAGGGAAACTGGTCAGCCGGACTTGAGTCCTGGAGGTGTAAAGTGTAGTGCCTACGCTCTGAAGGAGGGGTGTTGATATGTTAGTTTTTTTTAACTGTAGAATAGGCGCGCCTCTGGGAAGACAGTGATGGGTTAAATGATGATAAAAGTGTTTCTTCTTCGGGTCACCCTACCTCGGTGGGTAACGGCCGATATGAAAAAAATAGTAGTAGTAATAATAATAGTAGAGGAAATAATATTAATGAAAATAATAATAATAATAATAATAGAAGAAGTAGTAGTAGTAGTAGTAATAATAATAATAATAATAATAATAATAATAATAATAATAATAATAATAATAATAATAATAATAATAATAATAATAATAATAATAGGAAAATAATAATAATAATAATAATAATAATAATAATAATAATAATAATAATAATAATAATAATAATAATAATAATAATAATAATAATAATAATAATAATTATAAAATCGTACTATCTTTGCCACGCACATTTGGGCCGCTGGTTAAGTTCCATTGCCCTGGGCTTTCTGTTATTGCTGCTGTTTCCACTAAGAGGATCTCTTGAAACAGTTGAGTCAACACTTCATTTTTCATAAGCTTTGTTCTGTCCTCCGTCAGTCAAAATTCTTGGTGTTTTACTGTCCACTTTCTTCTCATGTGACTGTGAGAATGTTTTCTCTCAGACTTGGTCTTTGTCAGTGTGTCTAAACTCTCTCAGCATCTCTCTTCACCAAGGGTTGGTTCTTTCTGGTTAATCTGGGATGGTTCTTTCTGGTTAATCTGGGATGGTTCTTTCTGGTTAATCTGGGATGGTTCTTTCTGGTTAATCTGGGATGGTTCTTTCTGGTTAATCTGGGATGGTTCTTTCTGGTTAATCTGGGATGGTTCTTTCTGGTTAATCTGGGATGGTTTTTTCTGGTTAATCTGGGATGGTTCTTTCTGGTTAAACTGAGATGGTTCTTTCTGGAAAACAAGGAGTTAGAACGTGGAGCCAGAAACGAATATGAATGGATTAGGAGGAAGGCCCAATAACATAGCATCAAAAGCCAAATCTGAGCCAAAGTTGATGTATACACGTATCAGGAGGAAACCAACAATCAAGGACCAGATAATCAGGGTGAAGAATGAAGGCGGAAAGCACACAAGGATCACGAGATTTATGGAGATATTCTCAGAGGAGACAGAAAGGTTTCCAGGTAACCAAGGCAGTAGCATACACTAACAAGTGCTGGATACGATACACAACTGAGGAGAAAGGGAAGATACTGCTATGTGAATTAGATACCTCGAAAGCGGTAAGCCCAAATAACATTTCTCTGTGAGGGCTGAGAGATAGAACAGAGTGACTGTGTGTTGCTAACAACAATCTTCAACTAATCTATCGAAACAGGGCGATTACAAGAGGTATGGAAGACAACAAATGTAGTCCCAGTTTTTAAGAAAGGAGAGTCAAGCAACATAAAACTACAAACCGGTGTCACTGACATGTATAGTATGTAAAATCATGAAGATTATCAGGTGAAGAGTGTTGGAGCATTTAGAAATGACTGGGCTAATACATGACAACCAACACGCCTTCATGGATGGAAAATCCTGTGTCACAAACCTATTTGAGTTCTTCGACAAGATAAGAGATGTAAGACAGGTAAGAGAGGAATGGGATAATTGCATTTTCTTTGACTGTAATAAGGCTTATGACACAATACGACACACAAAACCGGTACAAAAGCTCGAGCAGCAGGCAGCAATAACAGGAAAAGCACTTCAATGGATCAGGGAATACCTGACACGAAGGAAAGAACAAGTGTTGGTACGTGACGAATTGTCAAAGTGGGCGTATGTGTCGAATGGGGTTACATAAGGGTCAGTCCTAGAGCTGGTGATGTTTATTGTAAACGTGAATGACATGACAGAAGGTATAGATTCAGAGGTGTCCATGTTTACCGACGATATGAAACTAATGAGGAGAATATAAGTGGACGAGGATCAGGAACGTCTACAAACGGATCTGGAGTCAAGCCTGATTTTACAAATGGCTTCTGGAGTTAGTTCCAACCAAATGGCAAGCTATGAATCTTGGAGAGGGACAAAGAAGACGACAGAATGAGTACAACCTAGTGGGCCAAAGGCTGCAAACCTCACTCAAGGAAAAGGATTTTGGGTTGAGTATCATACCAACCACATACCCTAAGGTACAGATCAACCAAGTAACTGCTGCAGCATATGGCGCCTGGCAAACCTAAGAACAGCGTTTCGATATATAGGTAAGTTGTCATTCTCGATACTGTTCACCGTGTCCTGTCATGGAGGATAGGAGGGACATGATAACAACATATAAAGTACTGGGAGAAAATGGTAAGGTGGACAGAGCAAGATGGAATACACGAGCAAGATGACACAACTGCAAACTGAAAACTCAGATGAGATTGGGATGTTAGGAAGTATTTCTTTAGCCTTAGAGTTGTCAGGAAATGGAAAAATTTGGAGAGTGAATAGAGGCAGGATCTACACATAGCTTTAAGAAGAGGCACGATAAGTTTCTTGGAGCCGGGAAAGAGTGAATCTAGTAGCGGCCAGCGAAGAGGCGAGGCCAGGAGCTGTGAATCAAGCCCTGCAATTGCATACAGGTGACTACACACCCTGACGTGACTACAAATGAAAAAAGAAAAATATTGAGTTACTGCCAATAATTGCTTGTTAGCTTGTAAATTAATGACTAATGAAAAAGTAGTGTAAAAAACTGTATGACTATTTTATAAACTAAAAACTTGTAAATTGCCAAATAAAACTTTTGAGAAATTCAAGGATGAATATGCAAGAAAATTGTTTAAGTAAAAATACAATTTTTTTGAGAATGGCATTACTTATGATTAAATACAAATGAATGTATTATTTTATTGAAATCCCGCCAGCAATATCTATAGATTTTGTCAAGTTTTCGCTCAGAGAGGATGAGTAAAGCAAAGGATGGCAGGACACACTGACAACCACCAACCTCGACATGCCTCAGTTATATTACTTTCTACTGTGTTTACTATTCTCAATATTTATTTTTTGAAAAGTTCTTCATAGAAGGAATAATGAAAGTGTAAATAATAGCATAAATAAAAGTGAGTACAGCACGTCTCAGAGACCATCTTTCCCTTTGCCAACATATCATGTACTCCAGCAAGCTCCTGCCTTGTCTCAGAGAGCATCTTCCCCTGTGCCAACATATCATGTACTCCAGCAAGCTCCTGCCTTGTCTCAGAGAGCATCTTCCCTGTGCCAACACATCATGTACTCCAGCAAGCTCCTGCCTTGTCTCAGAGAGCATCTTCCCCTGTGCCAACATATCATGTACTCCAGCAAGCTCCTGCCTTGTCTCAGAGAGCATCTTCCCTTGTGCCAACATATCATGTACTCCAGCAAGCTCCTGCCTTGTCTCAGAGAGCATCTTTCCCTGTGCCAACATATCATGTACTCCAGCAAGCTCCTGCATTGTCTCAGAGAGCATCTTCCCTGTGCCAACATATCATGTACTCCAGCAAGCTCCTGCATTGTCTCAGAGAGCATCTTCCCTGTGCCAACACATCATGTACTCCAGCAAGCTCCTGCATTGTCTCAGAGAGCATCTTCCCTGTGCCAACATATCATGTACTCCAGCAAGCTCCTGCATTGTCTCAGAGAGCATCTTCCCTGTGCCAACACATCATGTACTCCAGCAAGCTCCTGCCTTGTCTCAGAGAGCATCTTCCACTGTGCCACAATACCGTGACTGGAATACATAAATAACCCACACATAGGAGAATGAAAGTTATGAGGACATTTCAATCCGCCTGGCACCATTAACTAGTTGCACAAGCGAGAAGTGAAGGAAGCCCTTGTATATATGAGGGGAGCAGAGTCGAGAGTTGTTGAACAAGACGAAGTAGCAGTGTAAATGCAGACGCAGTAGTGGTGGTGGTAGTAGTAGTAGTATCAGTAGTAGTAGTAGTAGTAATATAAGTAGTGACAGAGGTGGTAATAAGAAATGAGTAGCGGTAGTAATAGTAGTAGAAACAGTAGTAGTAACAGTAGTGGTAGTAGTAGTAGTAGTAGTAGTAGTAGTAGTAGTAGTAGTAGTAGTAGTAGTAGCAGTAGTAGTAATACTAGTAGTACAAGTAGTGCAACAGAGGTGGTAATATGAAGGGAGTAGTGGTAGTGACACAAGAGTCAGAGAGTCGATTGTTACCCAAGAAATAGTAGTAGTAGTAGTAGTAGTAGTAGTAGCAGTATTAGTATTAGTAATGGTAGTAGTAGAAGCAGTAGTAGTAGTAGTAGTAGTTGTAGTAGCGGTAGCAGTGGAGGTAGTCTAAGAACAAGAGAAAAACAAGAAAAATGAGCACAGGATGAGAGGTAATGGCCGATGCCGGTTGGACAAAAACCCAGCTGGATAAATCTCCTATGACAGAACACACATTGGCAGAAGAAACAGCAAAGGAAATATAGGAAAGGGGAAGAGGTAAGGCCAGAAGAAGATAAAGATCAGGTCAAGTTACAAGTGTTCTGAAATTTGGAGGATTTGACAGTGATAAAGGAAGGCATTTACACAGACAAAACCAAGGCTAAGAATTATATTAGGAAAGTTGTGTATAAGGCGTCTGTGGAGACTAGAAGAAGGGTAGATAATTTTGGCGAGGACAGGACATTAAATTATATAATATAATTTTGGCGAGAACGGGAGAAGTAGGAAATAATATATTATAATAATAATATGTTTATTTCTACAAGTACATGTACAAGGTATACAGGCCTAGTTGACATCAGTGACATACTACTATATACAAAGCCCCTTGTTATGCAGAGCATTTCAGACAAATTAGGACAATTTTGTCCCAGGATGCGACCCACACCAGTCAACTAACACCCAGGTAGCCATTTTACTTATGGGTGAACATGGATAACAGGTGTAAGGAAACAAGCCCAATGTTTCCACCCTTTGCCGGGAATCGAACTCATACCTTCAGCATGTGAAGCGAGAGCTTTGCCAACCAGGCTACGAGCCACGTAATGGAGTAGGCTCCGGAAGTTTTAGTAGCAGAATAAGCACTAACTAGATTACTACGAAGGTTATTAGTCTGGCGAAAATTAAATTTGATGTCTATGGAACGGAGCTTGTTAAGATTTATTAGAAGTCAAAATAAAATAAAAAGAGATTTCGAATTAGTGGAAAGTCAAATAAGTTATATTTTCCTGTATATATGTTAGTTGTGTAGTGACTGTTCCCAGAAAAGCCACTTTGTAACGACGTCGGGTAGTAATTTGCATGAATTTAAATAAAAAAAATAGAAAAAGGGAAACAATTACCAAAAATCCAGTAATTATGGAATAATATATTACCTAAGATGTCGTCGAGAGATATGTCGTAGTTCTGTTAACTCGTTTTGGAAGGTTAGAGCGAAATGAGACTTGTACAAAAATATTTCCCAGTTTTTGGACTATTGTTTTCGGAAAGTTAAACTCATTTTTTTCATTTTTAAGATTTTTACGTATATTCCCTATCGAAGACGATACCAGACCCTTGAAGTGCCTTATCCTTAAAGCTATGTATGAATCCAGTCATTACAACTCCTCTGACCAACTCTTTCCACTTTTTGATCACTGTGGCTGAAGAAAAACTTCCTAACATCTCTCTGTGACTCTTGTGTGCGTGTTTCCCGCCTCACAAACACCCTCTACCTCTCCGCCATATCAATTACTCTCAGCATTTTCTTCGATGTTATATCGTTAAAAACAAACAGGAACAATAACGTGACTGGAACAATACACAAATAACCCGCACATAGAAGAGAGGAGCTTACGACGACGTTTCGGTCCGACTTGGACCATTTACAAAGTCACACTGACAGAAAAGAGTGAGGAAGCCAGTATATATAGGCGAGTGAGAAGAACGACGGGAGCGAGAGAAGAAGAGAAAGTAGTGGTAGTGGTAAGATAGGTAGTGGAGGTTGTAGAAATAGTGGTAGTAGAAAGTAGGGAGAGTAGTTAAGTGGCACAAGAGAGAAAGGGGAGTGAAAGGTGAAGGGAGGGAATAGTAAAGGTATTAGCAATAGTAGAGGACTGGAGGGGAAGATGTGCTTGAAGAAGTGGGATCAATCTTAGGACGTGATAAAGAAGCATTGCAGGAGAGCTAAGAGCACCACAAGGAGCATTGCAGGAGAGCTAAGAGCACCACAAGGAACATTGCAGGAGAGCTAAGAGCACCACAAGGAACATTGCAGGAGAGCTAAGAGCACCACAAGGAACATTGTATGAAAGCTAAGAGCACCACAAAGAGCATTGCAGGAGAGTTAAGAGCACCACAAGGAACATTGCAGGAGAGCTAAGAGCACCACAAGGAGCATTGCAGGAGAGCTAAGAGCACCACAAGGAACATTGCAGGAGAGCTAAGAGCACCACAAGGAGCATTGCAGGAGAGCTAAGAGCACCACAAAGAGCATTGCAGGAGAGCTAAGAGCACCACAAGGAGCATTGCAGGAGAGCTAAGAGCACCACAAGGAACATTGCAGGAGAGCTAAGAGCACCACAATGAGCACTGCAGGAGAGCTAAGAGCACCACAAGGAGCATTGCAGGAGAGCTAAGAGCACCACAAGGAGCTTTGCAGGAGAGCTAAGAGCACCACAAGGAACATTGCAGGAGAGCTAAGAGCACCACAAGGAGCATTGCAGGAGAGCTAAGAGCACCACAAGGAGCTTTGCAGGAGAGCTAAGAGCACCACAAGGAACATTGCAGGAGAGCTAAGAGCACCACAATGAGCACTGCAGGAGAGCTAAGAGCACCACAAGGAGCATTGCAGGAGAGCTAAGAGCACCACAAGGAGCACTGCAGGAGAGCTAAGAGCACCACAAGGAACATTGCAAGAGAGCTAAGAGCACCACAAGGAGCATTGCAGGAGAGCTATGAGCACCACAAGGAACATTGCAGGAGAGCTAAGAGCACCACAAGGAGCATTGCAGGAGAGCTAAGAGCACCACAAGGAGCATTGCAAGAGAGCTAAGAGCACCACAAGGAACATTGCAGGAGAGCTAAGAGCACCACAAGGAGCATTGCAGGAGAGCTAAGAGCACCACAAGGAACATTGCAGGAGAGCTAAGAGCACCACAAGGAGCTTTGCAGGAGAGCTAAGAGCACCACAAGGAGCATTGCAGGAGAGCTAAGAGCACCACAAGGAACATTGCAGGAGAGCTAAGAGCACCACAAGGAACTTTGCAGGAGAGCTAAGAGCACCACAAGGAACATTGCAGGAGAGCTAAGAACACCACAAGGAACATTGCAGGAGAGCTAAGAGCACCACAAGGAACATTGCAGGAGAGCTAAGAGCACCACAAGGAGCTTTGCAGGAGAGCTAAGAGCACCACAAGGAACACTGCAGGAGAGCTAAGAGCACCACAAGGAACATTGCAGGAGAGCTAAGAGCACCACAAGGAACATTGCAGGAGAGCTAAGAGCACCACAATGAGCACTGCAGGAGAGCTAAGAGCACCACAAGGAACATTGCAGGAGAGCTAAGAGCACCACAAGGAGCACTGCAGGAGAGCTAAGAGCACCACAAGGAACATTGCAAGAGAGCTAATAGCACCACAAGGAACATTGCAGGAGAGCTAAGAGCACCACAAGGAGCATTGCAGGAGAGCTAAGAGCACCACAAGGAACATTGCAGGAGAGCTAAGAGCACCACAAGCAGCTTTGCAGGAGAGCTAAGAGCACCACAAGGAGCTTTGCAGGAGAGCTAAGAGCACCACAAGGAGCACTGCAGGAGAGCTAAGAGCACCACAAGGAACATTGCAGAAGAGCTAAGAGAACCACAAGGAACATTGCAGGAGAGCTAAGAGCACCACAAAGAACATTGCAGGAAAGCTAAGAGCACCACAAGGAGCATTGCAGGAGAGCTAAGAGCACCACAAGGAGCATTGCAGGAGAGTTAAGAGCACCACAAGGAACATTGCAGGAGAGCTAAGAGCACCACAAGTGGTAGGATCCAAAACACGTGTGGGGGGAGGGGTTGTTAGCTGACTTACAGAGCACACTTAGGCAGAGAATAGAAAAACAAATAAAGGAAAAAGGAAAAAAACAAAGAGGAAAGGAAATAAGAAGAAAGGATCAAGTGAGGATTGTTGTCAAGTTTGGATCAGTTGACAATGTAATGGGAAAGGAAGGCATCAACAGAGACAAAACCACCACTTCGATTTATATAAGGAAAGTTGTGTATAAGGGAAGCTTCAAGAAAACGATGACTGTGAAAGCTAGAAGTAAGGTAGACATACGCTTCCGACTTTTTACTACCACTATTTCTTCTACTACTACTTCCACTACCTATTATACCACTACTTTCTCTTGTCCCTCCTTTGTTCCCATCCTTGTTCCCCTCGCCTTTATATGCTGGCTTCCTCACTCTTTTACAAAGTCACATTAACTTTGTAAATGGTCCAGGCCGGACCGAAACGTCGTCGTAAGCTCCTCTCCTCTATGTGCGGGTTATTTATCATGTTACATCGTTTCTGATCGTTCGTTCTTCTAATGTCATTGGATTTAACTCAATTTCTCTCCAGAGTGCAATTCCCTTAGCTCCGGGACTACTTTTGTTGTAAACCTCTGCACTTTCTGCAGTTTCTTGACAAGTTTGATCAGGTGTGGATTGCACACTGGTGATGCATACCTCAAATATGAGCCTCTCAGTTGCCGTATAAAAAGTCGAGAACGACTCCTTGTTTAGCTTTCTGAAAGGAAATCTGAGATTTGACATTCCTAAGGGAAAATAATCGGTACAATGCTCAGTTCGAGGTTCCCTCTGAATGAGGTTTTCAGCCACGAGTTTGTACACCATCTGATGGGGTTCCGTTTTGTCTTCAGAGTTACTACATGACCAGGGTCAAAGGCCGTGTACTCACCTTAATATGGTTGCAGGGGTCGAGCCATAGCTCCTGGCCCATCCTCCTCTCTGGTCCACTCTCCTCCTGCTCCAAGAGCTATATTTCACCTCTTCTTGAAGCTATGTACGAATTCTGTTTCCACATCACTCTCCAAACTGTTCCACTTCCTAACCACTCTGGGCTAAAATCTCTTCTTAAAGCTGTGTAAATTCAATGTGTGTGTGTGTGTGTACTCACCTAATTGTACTCACCTAATTGTGGTTGCAGGGGTCGAGACTCAGCTCCTGGCCCCGCCTCTTCGCTGTCTGCTACTGGGTCTCTGCTCTCCCTGCTCCATGAGCTTTATCATACCTTGTCTTAAAACTATGTATGGTTCCTGCCTCCACTATATCTTTCTCTAGTCCATTCCACTTCCTGACTACTCTGTGGCTGAAGAAATGTTTCCTGACATCCCTTTGACTCATCTGAGTCTTCAGCTTCCAGTTGTGTCCCCTTGTTTCTGTGTTCCCTCTCTGAAACAACCTGTCACTATCTACCTTGTCAATTCCCCGCAGTATTTTGTATGTCGTTATCATGTCTCCTCTGACCCTTCTTTCCTCCAGTGTTGTTAGTCCTATTTCCCTCAACCTTTCTTCATAAGACAGACCCCTGAGTTGTGGAACTAACCTTGTCGCAAACCTTTGCACTTTCTCTAGTTTCCTTACGTGCTTGACCAGGTGTGGGTTCCAGACTGGTGCTGGTGCTGGTGTGTGTGTGTGTGTGTGTGTGTGTGTGTGTGTGTGTGTGTGTGTGTGTGTGTGTGTGCGTGCGTGTGTGAGCGCGCGCTCCTGAGTTCAATTTTTAAGGCCGATCATAAATTTTTTTAAGCCATTGCAGGGACAGTAATACTGGAATGGTCTATATAAAACGGAGCAGAGAGCATCTGCATAAGTCAATTGCTCCTTGATACGTAACATAGGAATAGCTCTCCGGGGTTATAAATTTGAACCCAATCGGATAAGGCGTTCCTTAGTTCTAGCCTAAGAGGAAGTTAGAGGAGCAAGACCACCTTACTTAACAACATGGCGGCTCTGGTATGAAATTATATTCCACTTAATGATTCAATAAATTCATAGAATTGAAAAACGCTAAAAAAAAACTGAATTTTTTTTAGTATTTCTCATGTTTTATTTGTCGTTATATTTTATTTAAAATTCTCTTCAAAACAAAATGATTTTTTTTTATTTTGTACCTTACAAGAGCGTCCAATATCAATTTATATTTTACGTTCCTCAAGTATTATTTTAATAAAGGCTATCAACAATGAAAGTTTGAAGCCTATCAGAAAAGGCATTATCCAGTAATATCTGTTTTTTTAACAATTTAATATATAATTCAAATTTGTTCCTAAACAGCGTAAACATATAAGGTGTATTCCGTCTTGTGGTAAACATTTGCATTAATATTTTGAAGCCGACGAGTCATTCTTAAGTTATTGAAGGGAAATCAATATCACCATTATTTTTTCTTAAAATTGGCAAACTGAGACTTATGCAACCCATTCACAACGGAAACATTGTGTGCCGGAACACGCACCAGGGCTGTAAATTTGAACACGATCTGCAGAATATTTTCTAATTATTGCAGGGATTTTAATGATTCCACGATTGTTTTAACAAGTTTGGTACAAGGAATACAAACCTGAGCAGAAAACCCTAAGTATTTGACATAGCCTAAAACAATAATGTTGGTTTAATAAAGAATAAAAAGGCACAATACTCAGACTGGAACAATATACAAAAAACCCTTCACTTTCTATCTCTTGTCCCACTAAACTACTCTCCCTACTTTCTACTACCATTAATACTACCACTACTAGCCTTTCCACTACCACTACTTCATTTCCTTCCTCTCTTGGTCCCTTCCCTGTCCAGCTTGGCTATATATACTGGTTTCCTCACTCTTGTGCTAGTGTGACTCTGTAAGTCGGACCGAAACGTCGTCGTACGCGACGGTCTGGAGTTTTGAGACTCTCTGACAGCGGGTTCGAACCCCACCCGTGTTATGGTTTGTTTGCAATCTTGTCATTACGATTTCGTGAGTTAGTTTGAATTTCGTTAGAATTTGGTTCTGAAGGTAGCGTCGACAGTATTGTGAGTGGTAGGTATCCTACCAGACCGTGAAGGTAGCGTCGCCAGTACTGTGAGTAGTAGGTATCCTACCAGACCGTGAAGGTAGCGTCGACAGTACTGTGAGTGGTAGATATCCTACCAGACCGTGAAGGTAGCGTCGACAGTACTGTGAGTGGTAGGTATCCTACCAGACCGTGAAGGTAGCGTCGCCAGTACTGTGAGTAGTAGGTATCCTACCAGACCGTGAAGGTAGCGTCGACAGTACTGTGAGTGGTAGGTATCCTACCAGACCGTGAAGGTAGCGTCGACAGTACTGTGAGTGGTAGGTATCCTACCAGACCGTTAAGGTAGCGTCGCCAGTACTGTGAGTAGTAGGTATCCTACCAGACCATGAAGGTAGCGTCGCCAGTACTGTGAGTAGTAGGTATCCTACCAGACCGTGAAGGTAGCGTCGCCAGTACTGTGAGTAGTAGGTATCCTACCAGACCGTGAAGGTAGCGTCGACAGTACTGTGAGTGGTAGGTATCCTACCAGACAGTGAAGGTAGCATCGCCAATACTGTGAGTGGTAGGTATCCTACCAGACCGTGAAGGTAGCGTCGCCAGTACTGTGAGTAGTAGGTATCCTACCAGACCGTGAAGGTAGCGTCTCCAGTACTCTGAGTAGTAGGTATCTTACCAGACCGTGAAGGTAGCATCTCCAGTACTCTGAGTAGTAGGTATCTTACCAGACCGTGAAGGTAGCATCGCCAGTACTCTGAGTAGTAGGTATCTCACCAGACCGTGAAGGTAGCATCGCCAGTACTCTGAGTAGTAGGTATCTTACCAGACCGTGAAGGTAGCGTCTCCAATACTCTGAGTAGTAGGTATCTTACCAGACCATGTACTCTCAAGTAAAACTGTCTTTATTACAATAGTTCACATGCAGTTCCATGGACCATCTATACCTTTATCAAAAGAGGAAAAGCATTCTAAAAAAAAAATTCAGTTTAATGACAATGAAATATTTTATAATTAATATGAGAACTTGGAATATATATTATTACATTAGTAAACAGTTAATATTGTACTGTTCAGTAATTGCTCAAAAACCATTTGAGATGATCAGTAGGTTTTCTTTGTTTTCTATATTTTTTAGATGAGGAATCTCATCCCCTCACACAAGCACAGGTCATCCATAAGATTTCAAAAAGCCTAACTTTGTAGTTTAATTATGTAATACTAGGAATAACTAAAGTATAACGAACACTTATCAGTGCTCAGTAATAACCCAGATCAATCAGTCTTTTGAATTTATGTCTGCAAGTGGGTTAGTATTGAGCATGTGATACCAAAATCACTTCTGTTAGTCGAGCGCCATCTCTAATTATCTTTGCGATTATTCTCCTCCCGTTCTTCATTTATAACAGGAGTCTTAGCAAGGGCCTAACCTACAACAACAACAGGAGTCTTAACAAGGGCCTAACCTACAACAACAACAGGAATCTTAGCAAGGGCCTAACCTACAACAACAACAGGAGTCTTAACAAGGGCCTGACCTACAACAACAACAGGAATCTTAGCAAGGGCCTAACCTACAACAACAACAGGAATCTTAGCAATTGCCTAACCTACAACAACAACAGGAATCTTAGCAAGGGCCTAACCTACAACAACAACAGGAATCTTAGCAAGGGCCTAACCTACAACAACAACAGGAATCTTAGCAAGGGCCTAACCTACAACAACAACAGAAATCTTAGCAAGGGCCTAACCTACAACAACAACAGGAATCTTAGCAAGGGCCTAACCTACAACAACAACAGGAATCTTAGCAAGGGCCTAACCTACAACAACAACAGGAATCTTAGCAAGGGCCTAACCTACAACAACAACAGGAATCTTAGCAAGGGCCTAACCTACAACAACAACAGTAATCTTAGCAAGGGCCTAACCTACAACAACAACAGGAATCTTAGCAAGGGCCTAACCTACAACAACAACAGGAATCTTAGCAAGGGCGCTCCACAGGAGAGTTTGTCCTCTCTATTTACAAACTCATTGCAGAGAGTTCAGTCGTTGCCGGCCATATTCTCTGCCACCTGGTCGCTGTTATTTCCGTACAGAAAATTGCATAACGTTAGGCGAAAAATTCTACCCAGAACATAAACAAAAATAATGATACTTTTAGCAAGTAAAATAACAGGTCATTTTCAAAATAAAATAGGTAAATAATAGCTAGAATGGTCCATGATAATTTAAGAGAATGGTGAGATATGGTAAGTAATCATTTAACATGGAATAATTATAGCTGGGTTAATTTATCACACACAGATTAAAATAACATTAAAAATTCTTATTATTAAATTATTTCTTCGATAATTCTAAAATATATTTACTACACAACACTGTTTCTACTAAGGCATAATGGAAATTAATTTCAGGCAACATATTATAAGCCTAGTCTACAAACTAGGGTAATATAGTTGATTCTGAAGCTATACTGCCCTGGGAGTTGGTTCCCAATTCGGCTTTCATACAATAGGCGTACGAGTGTAAGTAGCTATACACTTTACTGACTTCAAGAACTCCCCAGTATAACTTCCTAAATCTTATTTACACTTAAAAAATGCTATAAATACGGGAGTGCCCCTCTTTGTCTTTTCAATTATCTATCCATACTCCTTCCTTATATTGCAACTATGACTTCCTCTCTTGGACAACAACTTAATGAAAACGCTTCTACAAAAAATGGCAAACAAAACTCAAGAAACCGTAATGACACGATTGCAAACAAACCACAGTACGGGCAAACAATTTATCGACTCGTATTACTATAAAAATAATTTATTACAATCAACTAAGGAATGCTAAGACGATAGATATGAAAATAATTCAGTTTACTACAGACTTGCATAAAATATCCAGAAAAGTGATGGAACAGACAAAAACTACAAGGATGACAACCATCTGTCTCTCTCTCCTTAATAAATTTTAATTAATTAAATTTCGTTTCAATAATTTTGATTGTGTTCCAATAAAATAAAGAGGATTTGCTGATATTACACTGTGTATTTCTTCTAAACTTTGCATTTATTCACTACATTGCATGTTTATTCACTACACTGCATGTTTATTCACTACACTGCATGTTTATTCACTACACTGCATGTTTATTCACTACACTGCATGTTTATTCCCTCCTAGGGAGTTACAGAGAAGGCCTACTGGCCCATGCGAGGCAAGTCCAAGTCACCTCCCGGGTTAGACCAATGACTCACCTAGTCAGGACAGGTCACATCCACTTAAGGAATTGGTACGGCATCAGACCTATTGGCACAAGCTAGTCAGGTTCAACTCACACCAACCCACACCCATTCATATATTTATCCAACTTATTTATAAATGTAGTGTGAGCGCACCTCTGGCTAGACAGTGATGGAGCGAATGATGATGAAAGTTTTTCTTTTTCGGGCCACCCTGCCTTGGTGGGAGACGGCCAATGTGATAATAAAACTACACAACGTCTTAGCTTCTATGACGGTACTAGGGAGTTTGTTCCACTCATCCACAACTCTATTACCAAACCAGTGCTTTCCTATATCCTTCCTGAATCTGAACTTCTCCAGCTTGAAACCATTGCGGCGAGTCCTTTCTAGGCTAGGTATTTTTAGTACACTATTTACATTGCCTTTATTTATTCCTGTTTTCCATTTATACACCTCAATCATATCTTCCCTAATTCTCTGCCTTTCTAGAGAGTGCAGATTCAAGGCCCTCAGTCTATCCTCATAGGGAAGATTTCTGATTCATGGAATCAACTTTGTGATCCTCCTCTGTACGTTTTCCAGAGCATTTATATCCATTCTGTAATACGGTGACCAGAACTGTGCAGCATAATCTGGTCTTTGTTTTAGATTAATGATAATCAGAACTCCCAAATCCTTTTTGTAATCAGTAATATTAAGATCTACATTATTCAGTTTATATGTGGCATAGGTATTTCCTTGTCCAATGTTTAGAACTTTGCATTTGTCTATATTAAACTGCATCTGCCACTTCTCCGACCACTGCATCAGTCTATTCAAATCTTCCTGGAGTGCTCCAATGTCCTCATTAGAATGAATTAGGCGACCTATTTTGGTGTCATCGGCAAACTTGCTTATGTCGCTATTTATTCCCTCATTTATGTCGTTTGTATAAATTGTGAACAAAAAAGTGCCCAACAATGACCCCTGTGGAACACCCCTCGTGACACGTCCCCATTCTGATTTCCCCCCATTGATGCAAACTTTCTGCTGCCTATCTGTCAACCATGCCTCTACCCAGGAAAAAAATTCTCCTCATGTTCTGTGCCTTACGTTTCCTCAGTAGCCTCTGATGTGGAACTCTATCAAAAGCCTTACTTAAGTCCATATACACAATATCATATTCATTACCATGATCTACCTCTTCAAATACCTTAGTGAAAAAAAGTTAGTAAATTCATAAGGCATGAACGCCCCTTAGTAAAACCATGTTGAGATTCACTAATCAATTTATGCCTTTCAAGATGGCTACGAATTTCCTTGGCAATTATTAATTCCATAAATTTTCGCACTATGGAGGTAACGCTTATTGGTCTATTGTTCGAAGCTAAGGCCCTCTCTCCTGCGTTGTAAATAGGTATTACATTTGCCATTTTCCACTTGTCTGGCACTATGCCAATTTGTAGTGATATGTTGAAAAGATTTGCCAAAGGTTTGCTAAGCTCTTGTTTACATTCCTTTAAAACCCTCGCAAACAGTTCATCAGGGCCTGGGGATTTGTTCAATTTTAATTTTTCTATTTGTGTGAGGACCATGTCACTAGTTATCGTGACATAATATATAATTTCTGAAATTTCGCTAGTATCTTCCTGAGTAAAAACTGAGAGGAAATAAGAGTTAAAAATTTCACACATTTCTTTATCACTGTCAGTGATCTGACCTGAGTTATTTTTGAGCGGCCTATCTTGTCCCTAATCTTACATCTATATACCTGAAAGAAACCTTTGGGTTAGTTTTCGAAGTCCTTGCCACTTTAGCCTCATAATCTCTTTTAGGTTTTTTTATTCCCTTTTTATGTCTCTCTTTTGACCAATGAGATGTTTTAATCTATTGTTGATTCATTTGGGACCATTTTTGGTTGATCTAAATTCCCTACTAGGAACATAAGTTGTCTGGGCAGCTAGAACTATGCTCTGAAAAACGTCGTATAGGCAACCAACACCACCTACCTTATGAATTTCGTCTCATAGCAGCTTACTGTACTCCTTATCAAGATTTGGGGACTATAAATCACACCCAAAATTGATTTTCACGACCCTCGAGAAACTATCAGTGTGAAATAGTGTGGCATTCAGAAGGCATTTCTGTATCTTTCAGGTTGAACCAGGTCTCCATTATAGCAATAATATCAATATTACCTGAACATGCAAATAATCTTAGATCATCTATCTTATTTCTTAGACTCCAATTATTAGTATAGTAAACCTTATGGGAGCTATTCACTCTGTCCTGTACTGTCTCTTTTCTTTGTTGATCAATTGCTTTGCCTTTACTAGCAACTTTATTTTGAATATTGTCTATTAAACATATCCCTTAGGTATCCTGGTAATATCTGCTGTTTCCAACCCTAATACTGCAGCCTGATTGTTTCCTACACACATCCATACATCTATAATCTATCAGTTTAAAGTCCTAGACAAGTCAGCAATGGCCCCCTCTATCGAGTTGGCTAATGCAACCACTCCTGCCTCTGAGAGATGTACCCCATCCCTTGCATACATATCACGTTTGCCATAAAATTTGTCCCAGTTATCAATGAATAGGATTGCAAATTCCTTACAGGACCTGTCTAGACAGTAATTTACACCAGTTGCCCTAGACATCCATTCATTGCCCACTCCCCTTCTAGGCTAGATGCTACATATGATTGGGACCCCTCCCTTATACCTAATTACGTCTATGGCTGACTTGTACTTATCCAGCGGCTCTTGTCTCCTGCCATTCCAGATATCATTTCCAGCAGCACTAAGACAGATGATGGGCTTGTTCCCATTACCTGACATTATATTATCCAACCTGTTGACTATGTCACCAACACCAGCTCCTGGGAGGCACACTATCTAACGTTCCTATCTCTGTTACAGAATGCACGTTCCATATATCTTTCCTTTGAGTCACCCACAACCCGAAAGTTCTTAACTTGATTAGCAAGGGAGTTAATGGTACCTTTAACCTCGCTAACCACTGACGTACACTCATCATGTAGAACAGAGAATCGATTTCCTACCTTCAGATATTCTCTATTAAGCTTCCTTATCTTTATACTTCTACCTTCAGTAGAGACCACATTCCACTTGAACTGGTTGGCACTCTTCAACTCACTGTTGGTAACCTTTGCCTCCACACCGACTCCACCCTTCTCAAACTCATTCCCAAATCTATCTAGGCGAATTTTCAACCTCCTATTTTCCTCTTGGAGAAGTAGAACCTCCTTCTTCAACACTTTAACCTGAGATTCCAAAACACTACAGCAAGCCATGGTGCTCTATAACTAATCCCCCAGACAGCTGGGCAGGATGACCTTTTGTGACCACTGACCTCAGCGTATCATTAGCCCAGAACAATAAGGCTGTTACACAAATAATCCATACTAGGAGACTGAAACTTAAGACTACGTTTCGGTGAAACTTGTGGCACAATTAACTCCGTGTGGCTAGTTAATAGTACAAATCAGACCGAAACGTCGTTATAAGTGTCAAGTGTCCTATGTGCGGGTTATTTGTGTATTGTTCCAGTCACGGTAATGTGTCTTTTTATTGTTTGGTAAAGGGACACAAGTGCAACTAATTGCCGCCCCCGGATCCTGCAACCCCCCGAGCCTGGCACCCCCAGATCCTGCAACCCCCGAGCCTGGCACCCTCGGATCCTGCAACCCCGAGCCTGGCACCCCCGGATCCTGCAACCCCCGAGCCTGGCACCCCGGATCCTGCAATCCCCGAGCCTGGCACCCCGGATCCTGCAATCCCCGAGCCTGGCACCCCCGGATCCTGCAATCCCCGAGCCTGGCACCCCGGATCCTGCAACCCCCCGAGCCTGGCACCCCCAGATCCTGCAACCCACAGCGGAGGTTAGTTTGGGTCCCACTGTGACCACAAATGAAATTTTTTTCCAGATGAATATCTCGCCAGCGTTGGGAGATTCATCTGTAAAAACGTCTCGCAAAGGATATTTATCACGGTCTTACAAACCCTTAACGAAGGTATGACTGGAGGGGCGAATCTGTTTCAGTACACAGGTTACCCTTCACAAACTTTGAAGCCTTGAAGCTGATTGGATGAAGCCTTCTCGAGTTTTTAGTAAATAGAAAAATGAATCTTTGAAGGGAGAAGAAAAACCACACAACCACTTATAGGTCCCCCACTGCTGATGCCGATATTTTCCTTGTAATATTAGTTCAAGGCTCGGAAAACATATACTTGTTTTTACAGTAGTGGTTATTTCTTCTAATACTGTGAGATCAGTGGCTCGTAGTTCAGTGGGTAGCACCTTCTGCTCACAAGCAAATAAACCGTGTTCAGTCCCGTGTGTGAGGAGGAGAATTTCCAGTTCAAGTTACGTTTAATTCTCTTGTTTATTTACAGGAAAAGTGGTTTTGTTGGGATTTTATTGAGATGAAGTAGAATAACAGTTTTTAGCCCGTAATTTGGGTGAGAGAAACAGCGCGTTACTCTACTGTTGTGGGGATTGTTTGCAATCGTGTCATTACGATTTCGTGAGTCAGCGGGAGTAATATCCGTGTCAATGCTTCATAACAGTTTTATTGAAGAATAAAAATGCGGAATATCTTGCCGGGAACAGTATACAAATATCCCACTCTTATGCGACAAACTTGTGACGACGTTTCGGTCCGTCTTGTAACATGAACTAGTAAATAACACAAGTTGCAACGAAACGTCGTCGTAAGTTAGTCTCCTATTTACGGGTTATTTATGTAACAATCTTATCGTTCTGGGCTAATGACATGACAAAATGATATATGAAAAAAGTTAGACTATCATTGCATTTTACATTTGTTTGTGAGTTGTGAGTTACAAGACGAGCAAGACGTCAGTGGAGCGGCCAGGGGAGTCATGAGTTACAAGACGAGAGAGTGGAACATCCAGGGGAGTCATGAGTTACAAGACGAGAGAGTGGAACATCCAGGGGAGTCATGAGTTACAAGACGAGAGAGTGGAACATCCAGGGGAGTCATGAGTTACAAGACGAGAGAGTGGAACATCCAGGGGAGTCATGAGTTACAAGACGAGAGAGTAGAGCATCTAGGGGAGTCATGAGTTACAAGACGAGAGAGTGGAGCATCCAGGGGAGTCATGAGTTACAAGACGAGAGAGTGGAACATCCAGGGAGTCATGAGTTACAAGACGAGAGAGTGGAGCATCCAGGGAGTCATGAGTTACAAGACGAGAGAGTGGAGCATCCAGGGGAGTCGAGTTACAAGACGAGAGAGTGGAGCATCCAGGGGAGTCATGAGTTACAAGACGAGAGAGTGGAACATCCAGGGGAGTCATGAGTTACAAGACGAGAGATGGAGCATCCAGGGAGTCATGAGTTACAAGACGAGAGTGGAGCATCCAGGGAGTCATGAGTTACAAGACGAGAGAGTGGAACATCCAGGGAGTCATGAGTTACAAGACGGAGAGTGGAGCATCCAGGGAGTCATGAGTTACAAGACGAGAGAGTGGAACATCCAGGGAGTCATGAGTTACAAGACGAGAGAGTGGAACATCCAGGGAGTCATGAGTTACAAGACGAGAGAGTGGAGCATCCAGGGGAGTCATGAGTTACAAGACGAGAGAGTGGAACATCCAGGGGAGTCATGAGTTACAAGACGAGAGAGTGGAGAATCCAGGGGAGTCATGAGTTACAAGACGAGAGAGTGGAGCATCCAGGGGAGTCATGAGTTACAAGACGAGAGAGTGGAACATCCAGGGGAGTCATGAGTTACAAGACGAGAGAGTGGAGCATCCAGGGGAGTCATGAGTTACAAGACGAGAGAGTGGAACATCCAGGGGAGTCATGAGTTACAAGACGAGAGAGTGGAGCATCCAGGGGAGTCATGAGTTACAAGACGAGAGAGTGGAGCATCCAGGGGAGTCATGAGTTACAAGACAGAGAGTGGAACATCCAGGGAGTCATGAGTTACAAGACGAGAGAGTGGAGCATCCAGGGAGTCATGAGTTACAAGACGAGAGGTGGAACATCCAGGGGAGTCATGAGTTACAAGACGAGAGAGTGGAACATCCAGGGGAGTCATGAGTTACAAGACGAGAGAGTGGAGCATCCAGGGGAGTCATGAGTTACAAGACGAGAGAGTGGAACATCCAGGGAAGTCATGAGTTACAAGACGAGAGTGGAGCATCCAGGGGAGTCATGAGTTACAAGACGAGAGAGTGGAACATCCAGGGAAGTCATGAGTTACAAGACGAGAGAGTGGAGCATCCAGGGGAGTCATGAGTTACAAGACGAGAGAGTGGAGCATCCAGGGGAGTCATGAGTTACAAGACGAGAGAGTGGAGCATCCAGGGAAGTCATCTGTAAGAAAAAGCTAAGACTGGGACCCGATAATTTTGGAAATGTTCTGAAGAAGCGGAGAAGTTTTGAAGAGAGTCCATAGGTAAAGCCTCTTATAGAATGCTAACTGGAAAGATTATATAGTCACTCTAGTGTTAAGCTTCTTGTGACTGATCTTTAAGACACCAGTTTTTTTAAAAGGTAAAAAAACATAAATAGAAAGATAGGTAAAGTAATACAGTGCAATATTTCTCTAAGGTTGTGGGATTTACCACCTTAGTGTGTTTATCACAAGTGTACACGAGTGTATGTACTTCCGTGTGGGATTTATCATTCTTAGTGTATGTGTCTTTATCACAAGTGTACATGAGTGTATGTACTTCCGTGTGGGATTTGCCATTCTTAGTGTCTGTGTCTTTATCACAAGTGTACATGAGTGTATGTACTTCCGTGTGGGATTTATCATTCTTAGTGTCTTTATCACAAGTGTACATGAGTGAATGTACTTCCGTTTGTACTTCGTTTATACTTCAGTACAAACGCCTGTATATACTGTCTTTTTAACCTCTGTTAGAAGTGATCAATTTGTCGGTATCTGCTACCAAGGTTTGTACCAGTATATGTTTTTTTTTTATTAACGCATCAGCCGTTTCCCATCAAGACAGTGACCTGAAAAAGAAACGCTTTCATCATCATTCACTCCATCGCTGTCTTGCCAGAGGTGCGCCTACACTGCAGTTAAAAAATTGCAACTTATCAGCACCCTTCCTTCAGAGCATAGACACTGTACTTTCCACCTCCAGGACTCAAGTCCAGCTAACCGGCTTCCATTAATCTTCATAAATGTTACTTTGCTCAAACTCCAACAGCACGTAAAGTCATAAAAACCATTTACTCCACTTGCTCGGAGCTTGGTATTTCTAGTATCAGTGATAGGATTGTTCAGATTAACACTGTACAGTGGACCCCCGGTGTTCGTCCATTTTTCGTAACAGAATGCTTTTCAAGTGCCATTACCAACCGAATTTATTCCCTTAAGAAATAATGTAGACTAGTCCTTTTAGACCCCCAAAACTACACTTATAAAAGTATTTAAAAAAATACACTTACATAAAAGGTCGTGTTTTGAGCAGGACGAACACCGGGGGTCCACTGTACTTGGTATTAGAATGTTAAGAAATGAACCAGACACTGTCACAATGAATCTTACTAAATGTCTAGAAGTAAATACTCACAGATCTAAATGGATTGTGAAAACATGCAATTACATTAAGTTTTACAACCTGCATGAATTGTATCACTGTAGACAACAAGAGCATTTCACCCCTCCATGGAAGATGTGTTCATTTAATATCACATACCTGCAAGTCCCTCCCAAGAAGCTCATTGCTAGTAATCCCTTCCTTAAACCACTTGTTAAAGCAACTGCTCAAGAAGAAATTTCTCGCCTAGCTGGTAGTAATAAGTTATCTCAAGTTATATACACTGATGGATCTAAACAGGAGTCTTCTGGCAGGGCTGCATCTGCTCTGGTTGCCACCTCCTATTTAAGAACAATAATATTTTTGAACTAGGCATAAGAATTAACAACTGGGCGTCTACACTGCAAACTGAATTGTTTGCAATCCTAATGGCACTAAAGCTAACTTATGACACTGAGCTTGACTGTATCATCATTACTGATTCTATGTCATCATTGAAGGCTCTTGACTCATATAATGACTCTAACAGCATGCTCATTGGAGAAGCCAGGTATAGATACTCAAAAATCCGGGACAAAGGAATTAATGTACAATTACTATGGATTCCGTCACACATTGGATTACTCCTTCATGATAAAGTTGATATGTTAGAAGAAGAGCACCCATAAGGAGAATGTAGAATATAACTTTGGTATATCTGTGTCTAGCATTAGGAATAATATTAGGAGAGAAATAAATACTGAAAATGATTGCTATAGAAATGCAGTTAGAAGCCTGAGTAGATCTATAACCCACTATGATAACATGAACACAGATAAGCATGTTTATGGAGCAACTTGCAATGTGAACAGACTGACTGATGTTGTAGTGGCCAGGCTTAGGCTTGGTTACAAGTACTTCTGGCAGCTTGGCAGACACACAGATGATGATCAAACTAAATGCAAATTATGTGATCAGGAATATGGTCACTGTCTTGAACACTATGTGCTAAATTGTCCACTTATTGAGGAATACAGAGATAGACGTATAATAACCTATGTGACATGTCAGGATATCTTATTAATGAAAATAAGATACCAGTTATACTAAGCAAATTTATTAAATTTGCTTGTAACAGATAAATGAAATGTAGATATAAATCCAAATGTACAATTGTTAACCCTTTTGGGGCCTAGTGCCTAGGCCTTTTGTGTACCCATATGCTCTTGCGCTACCGTCAACAGGATGGATATGGGGTGCACAATAAACTAGCCACTTCGGTGGCAAAATCTAAATCTACCCAACACGCTCACACACGCTTCCTGGAAGTCCAAGTCTCTATAAAAGGGTGCCATATAAGCATATATTTCCTGCTGGTTCGTTTCAGTGGGAAACATAGTTTTAGTAAAGGTAGTGGTCTAGTTAACTTACCTATAACAGTAGGATTACGTAACTTATGGCAAGTGGTCTTTGTATATGTTCGGAAATCTTGCTTCTTGCTAATTTTGAGGCATCGTCGTTTTTTCACCCCAGCTTCCACGGTGTTGTGTGTTCATAAGAGACTGCTGGGAGGTCCGTCCACAGTGTTGTGTGTTCATAACAGACTGCTGGGAGGTCCGTCCACAGTGTTGTGTGTTCATAACAGACTGCTGGGAGGTCCGTCCACAGTGTTGTGTGTTCATAACAGACTGCTGGGAGGTCCGTGCACGGTGTTGTGTGTTCATAACAGACTGCTGGGAGGTCCGTCCACGGTGTTGTGTGTTCATAACAGACTGCTGGGAGGTCCGTCCACGGTGTTGTGTGTTCATAACAGACTGCTGGGAGGTTCGTCCATGGTGTTGTGTGTTCATAACAGACTGCTGGGAGGTCCGTCCACGGTGTTGTGTGTTCATAACAGACTGCTGGGAGGTCCCTCCACGGTGTTGTGTGTTCATAACAGACTGCTGGGAGGTCCGTCACGGTGTTGTGTGTTCATAACAGACTGCTGGGAGGCCCCGTCCATGGTGTTGTGTGTTCATAACAGACTGCTGGGAGGTCCGTTCCAGGTGTTGTGTGTTCATAACAGACTGCTGGGAGGTCCGTTCACGGTGTTGTGTGTTCATAACAGACTGCTGGGAGGTCCTCCACGGTGTTGTGTGTTCATAACAGACTGCTGGGAGGTCCTCCACGGTGTTGTGTGTTCATAACAGACTGCTGGGAGGTCGTCCACGGTGTTGTGTGTTCATAACAGACTGCTGGGAGGTCCGTTCACGGTGTTGTGTGTTCATAACAGACTGCTGGGAGGTCCCTCCACGGTGTTGTGTGTTCATAACAGACTGCTGGGAGGTCCCTCCACGGTGTTGTGTGTTCATAACAGACTGCTGGGAGGTCCCTCCACGGTGTTGTGTGTTCATAACAGACTGCTGGGAGGTCCGTCCCACGGTGTTGTGTGTTCATAACAGACTGCTGGGAGGCCCCGTTCACGGTGTTGTGTGTTCATAACAGGCTGCTGGGAGGTCCGTTCACGGTGTTGTTTGTTCATAACAGACTGCTGGGAGGTCCCTCCACGGTGTTGTGTGTTCATAACAGACTGCTGGGAGGTCCGTTCACGGTGTTGTGTGTTCATAACAGCTGCTGGGAGGTCCGTTCACGGTGTTGTGTGTTCATAACAGACTGCTGGGAGGTCCCTCCACGGTGTTGTTGTTCATAACAGACTGCTGGGAGGTCCCTCCACGGTGTTGTGTGTTCATAACAGGCTGCTGGGAGGTCCGTTCACGGTGTTGTGTGTTCATAACAGGCTGCTGGGAGGTCCGTCCACGGTGTTGTGTGTTCATAACAGACTGCTGGGAGGTCCCTCCACGGTGTTGTGTGTTCATAACAGACTGCTGGGAGGTCCCTCCACGGTGTTGTGTGTTCATAACAGACTGCTGGGAGGTCCCTCCACGGTGTTGTGTGTTCATAACAGACTGCTGGGAGGTCCGTTCACGGTGTTGTGTGTTCATAACAGACTGCTGGGAGGTCCGTTCACGGTGTTGTGTGTCAAACAGACTGCTGGGAGGTCCGTCCACGGTGTTGTGTGTTCATAACAGACTGCTGGGAGGTCCCTCCACGGTGTTGTGTGTCCAACAGACTGCTGGAGGTCCAGACTGCTGGGAGGTCCTCCACGGTGTATGTGTTCATAACAGACTGCTGGGAGTGTCCCGTTCACGGTGATGTGTGTTCATAACAGACTGCTGGGAGGTCCCTCCACGGTGTTGTGTGTTCATAACAGACTGCTGGAAGGTCCCTCCACGGTGTTGTGTGTTCATAACAGACTGCTGGGAGGTCCCTCCACGGTGTTGTGTGTTCATAACAGACTGCTGGGAGGTCCGTTCACGGTGTTGTGTGTTCATAACAGACTGCTGGGAGGTCCGTTCACGGTGTTGTGTGTTCATAACAGGCTGCTGGGAGGTCCGTTCACGGTGTTGTTTGTTCATAACAGACTGCTGGGAGGTCCCTCCACGGTGTTGTGTGTTCATAACAGACTGCTGGGAGGTCCGTTCACGGTGTTGTGTGTTCATAACAGGCTGCTGGGAGGTCCGTTCACGGTGTTGTGTGTTCATAACAGACTGCTGGGAGGTCCCTCCACGGTGTTGTGTGTTCATAACAGGCTGCTGGGAGGTCCCTCCACGGTGTTGTGTGTTCATAACAGGCTGCTGGGAGGTCCGTTCACGGTGTTGTGTGTTCATAACAGGCTGCTGGGAGGTCCGTCCACGGTGTTGTGTGTTCATAACAGACTGCTGGGAGGTCCCTCCACGGTGTTGTGTGTTCATAACAGACTGCTGGGAGGTCCCTCCACGGTGTTGTGTGTTCATAACAGACTGCTGGGAGGTCCGTCCACGGTGTTGTGTGTTCATAACAGACTGCTGGGAGGTCCCTCCACGGTGTTGTGTGTTCATAACAGACTGCTGGGAGGTCCCTCCACGGTGTTGTGCTGCTGGTAAGAAATTTAAAGAATCACTCGGGCAAGGAGCAGTTGGCGTCAAATGTGTCAGCAAGTCTTTTAAAGACGCCCGAATCTTTGGTCCAACTGAATCAAGAAGATTGTCCATAAGGACCAGGTGCACTAACCCACTGAAATTAGAGACAACAGTGGACTTGTACCACTTAGTGAACGTTTTAGATTGTCCATGAACAACATCCACATGGGATTGAGACAACTGACGCTTTCTCAATTTAAACCTCGCCTATATTTGGTGGGATATGTCCCGAGTACAGTTATTTTCACAACGTTGTAATTAGCGAAATGTTCATCACTCAACCCAGCTGTAAATTCCTGCTCTTTGTCGTATAATGTTGTATGAACCAGTGCTCCAAAGCTCGAGCCTGATTTTCAAAACACTAGAAAAAGTGTTCGGAATCAGAAAACCGAGGTACTAGTGACACAGATTTATGAACCCTGAAATTGTCTCCTCTCCTTCCCTTTATCAGATTTCTCCTTTACGTTGCTCCCTGGTATGCTCAAGGTTGAGTTTAGCCAAATGAAGCGTTTCTCCTTGTGGATATTGTCCCTGTTGCTTCGGAGTTTGTCTTTCCCATTATGAAGAAATCTTCCCCATTATGAAGAAATCAAAGAGGCTCTGCGATTAATAGCTCCGTAGCAGTTGAAATCTCAGGGTGGAACTTCATGATACACAAGTCAAACCTTAATTTGTTGAGTATACATTAACGAAGCTGTGAAGCAGAAACAGTTCACTGATACTCTATACCAATAGAACGAGTAATAAGCCAGCAACATTGTAGAGATAGTCTGGGCAAGTTTTGCAGAGTATATTCAATCACCACTCGCCACTAAAACAAAGCGCTAATTTGCAATACGCAACATGAAGCAATACCACACAACGACTTCGACGGATTGCAATGCAATACTGTAGGCAGGCTTTTAGAGACTTCATAGCAGGCACCCCATATTACAAAGACAGGTGTAGTCTGCACACCTGGTTGTAGCACAAGCGAGGTAGAGACGAGGAACGAGCAAAAAGAAGTGGATAGTAAATACTTATATTTCCTTCACCAACCAGCAAGCAATAATATGTACAATACTTATAGAGGACATGTACAGAAAGGTAATACCAGCAAGAGACACTGTGTCCCTCTATACACCAGCCTCTCTGCCATACACCACCATCTCTGCCATACACCAGCCTCTCTGCTATACACCACCATCTCTGCTATACACCACCGCCACTGCTGTACACTGCTGTCTCTGCTATACACCACCGCTCCTGATATACACTACAATTTCTACAGTACACCATCATCTCTGCTATACACTGGCATCTCTGATATACACCGCCATCTCTGCTATACACCACGACGATCTCAGATATACACCACCACCCCTGTTAAACACCACCACAAGTGCTATACACCATTATCTTTGCTATACACCCCACTCCTGCTACACACCACCTTTGTTATCTACCACTACGCCTGCTATACTCTCCACCCCTGCTATATACCATTTCTGTTATCCACCACCACCCCTGCTATACACCATCTCGGCTGTACACCAAAGCTGTTTATATACCACTGCCCATGCTATACATCAGAGACTATACTATATACCACAACCAGTGCTATACACCACCGCCTCTGCTTTACACTAACCCCCCTTTTGTTGTCCTCCACCGCCAATGCTATTTTGCAACGTGCATGCTATATTTATTTTTTATTATTAACACATCGGCCGTCTCCCACCAAGGCAGGGTGGCACGAAAAAGAAAAACTTTCATCATCATTCACTCAATTACTGTCTTGCCAGAGGGGTGCTTTACACTACAGTTAAAAACTGCAACATTAATACCCCTCCTTCAGAGTGCAGACACTGTACTTCCCATCTCCAGGACTCAAGTCCGGCCTGTCGGTTTCCCTGAATCCCTTCATAAATGTTACTTTGCTCACACTCCAACAGCACGTTAAATATTAAAAACCATTCGTCTCCATTCACTCTAATCTAACACGTTCACACATGCTTGCATTTTTTAATGATATAATATTCATTAATCTGGCTATGGGAACTATTATGCTTAGGGGCACTTCCTGTACTTTTCTATCTCCCTCACTCACTCACTCTCTCCCTCACTCACTCACTCCCTCACTCCCTCACTCTCTCCCTCACTCACTCCAGTGAAGACATCCTTTGGGAACGTACTTGCTTGGACATCGTCCTCTTTTCTGCAATTTTGCAAACTCTTGATGATGTGTTGATTGCTACACGAAAGGCCTAGAGCTATCATTCTACTCCCCCCGTGGTTGTTTTGCATCCTGTATCGCTTGGTTTGCGATATTTTCATAATATAATATATATATATATATATATATATATATATATATATATATATATATATATATATATATATATAATATGCATCTAATATCTTTGGAATTGACAGCTCTCGGTTGTATTTCTTTTTATCGTTAGTATGAGTGTGTTCATGTTGTATAGAGGGTAACACCACTTGCGTACCACTACAACAAAACTTTCTTATTGGAAACTTTTTCCTCTTTAAGTGCTGACGAGGAAGCAATAACGTTGTTATTAAAGTTCCCAACACTCTTCGAGGTGATTATACACACACTGTTTCTCCCTTGCAATGTTTGGCTGTTCTGATAAGCTAAAGTTATATGAAGAAATATTATTCCTAATATTGGTTAGTAGGATAGTGTTTATACATAACATTGACATGACCTCCCTCTCTTTAATCCCCCTACCCTTTTCTCCTATCATCCGCTCGTTCTTTCACCTTCTCTGTCCCTCGGTTATTGTCCCTGATCTTCCCTCATCTACCTTATTATGACAGAATACAGAGGGGAAAATTAAGACAGAGGGGCAAAAAAGAAAGAGGAATTATGAGAAAGGGGATGGAAGGAAAACGTATATGTAAAGAGAACAGAAAAAAAAAGGTATAGAAATTCTGTAATATCATGAGTAAATGAAATAGAGTCAGAAGTAGGAAAGAGGATGGCAGAAAGAAGAGAGGTAAGAGTAGAAGAAAAAGTAGCGTGAAAATTAAGGGTTAGAAGAATTAATAACTAGGAGGAAAGGAAGAGCAATGGTCACCCACAATAGTGTCATTACAGCCATTCATTGGCAAATATCTTAAGACAATAATATCCAACAAAATAACATTTCCTTCTCACTCTCTACTGTAAACATTAACTTGAAATTATACATCATTTTTCCAGCTGGCCTACTGTCTGATATTTAGGCTAAGTGCACCAGCTACTGAAGGTAACCCCAGCTACCGAAGGTTAACACCAGCTACTGAAGGTAACACCAGCTACTGAAGGTAACACCAGCTACCGAAGGTTAACACCAGCTACTGAAGGTAACACCAGCTACTGAAGGTAACACCAGCTACCGAAGGTTAACACCAGCTACTGAAGGTAACACCAGCTACTGAAGGTAACACCAGCTACCGAAGGTTAACACCAGCTACTGAAGGTAACACCAGCTACTGAAGGTAACACCAGCTACTGAAGGTAACACCAGCTACCGAAGGTTAACACCAGCTACTGAAGGTAACACCAGCTACTGAAGGTAACACCAGCTACTGAAGGCAACACCAGCTACTGAAGGTAACACCAGCTACTGAAGGTAACACCAGCTACTGAAGGTAACACCAGCTACTGAAGGTAAGTGTTGCACTGAGCGTAGATCACTAAATTTTCTAGTTTCTCTACACTCATCTCGAGTGAATAATTTTATAATCTTTCTCCGCGGTTTGTGTAATGGAGTGTGAACCTCTAGAGAACCTGTTTCAAATACCCACTTCAAAACATTACCGAAGTATATGTCATAAACAGAAGAGATTCCCACAGGACCTGGGAACACTAGTTCATCTTATTATACACGATATATGTATATATATATATATATATATATATATATATATATATATATATATAGGTAGTAGGTTGGTAGACAGCAACCACCCAGGGAGGTACTACGTCCTGCCAGGTGACTGTGAAACAGAAACCTGAAACTGTTTTACATGATGGTAGGATTGCTGGTGTCTTTTTTCTGTCTCATAAACACGCTGGATAACAGGTATATCTAGCTACTTCTACTTACACTTTAGGTCACACTACACTGGCATACACATGCATATATATACATACACACATCTAGGTTTTCTTCTTTTCTTAATAGCTCTTGTTCTTTTTATTTTCTCTATTGTCCATGGGGAAGTGGAAAAGAATCTTTCCTCCGTAAGCCATGCGTGTCGTATGAGGCGACTAAGATGCCGGGAGCAATGGGCAGTAACCTTCTCCTGTACAAATCTACTAAAAACGAGAAGAAGAAAAACTTTATAAAATTGGGTTGTCTGAATGTGCGTGGATGTAGTGCGGATGATAAGAAAGAGATGATTGCCGATGTTATGAATGAAAAGAAGTTGGATGTCCTGGCCCTAAGCGAAACAAAGCTG
>WNWK01022476.1:0-32492 GCA_009830355.1 Cherax destructor
GGCTCGAGTTCAACCCCCGTGCAAAGTCATGAAAGGGAAGGGAAGAAGACCCAGACGGAGACAGTCTAGGGGCCAGAGACACAAACTTCAATCAAGGAAAAGATCTTGGGGTGAGTATAACACCAGGCACATCCCTGAGGCGACATCAAAAAACTGCTGCAATACAACTAGCAAACCAAGAACACATTCCACATCTTAAAAAGAATCGTTCAGGACCCTAACACCATGATTAGCCCATACTGGAGAGAAAACCAGTTTGGAACCCACTTTATCAAGCACGTAAAACGAAAGTGAAGGTTTGCAACAAGACTAGTCCCGAGCAAGGGAGTCCTACGGGAGAGGTTAAGGAAATCGACCACGCATGGAGGACAGGAAAATAGGGGGACATGATAACACATATAAGATACTGAGAGGAAGACGGTTGATAGAAAGAATGTTCCAAAGATGGGAAAGAAAAAAGGGGACAAGTTGAAGACCAGATGAACACAGGATTTTGGGGAAGATTTTTAGTCAAGAGAGTCGGGAAGGGAATAGCTTGGGAAGGATGTAGTGGGGCAGGTTCATACAGCTTTAAGAGGTATGATAAAGCCATGGCGCGGGGAGGTGACCCAGTGCGGCCAGGGGGCGGGCCAGGAGGATGACCCCGCAACCACAACTGGTGAGTACAACTAGGTGAGTACACAATAACACAACATACATGTATATACATAAAACAACACACACATATATACATACACACACACACACAATTGGCAATGCTTTATTTAAGGAACAAAGTCAGGGTATTTTTCCAGAATGGTCTGTAATATCCACTGTGGATAAAATACTTTGACATATCTTGAACATTTCTGAGTGAGTTGTCTATGAATTCATTAATTTTATCGCACTCCAGTACATAATGACGCAGGGTGTGACAATAATCCGAGAGACAAAAGAGCAAAAGACACCCATGGCTCTACTGACACACATGTCAGCAACATTACAAGACACTACTAATCACCACACATTTCTGGGTAACTATCCACACAAAACACAGACATAACACCTCCAAAACCCACCAAAAAGGTAAAAAGCTTCCAAAAAGGATTTCCATCCCCAAAGATATATGACAACTCACAATATTGTACCTAAACACATGACAAGAAAATAATTACAGCACATGAAATCTGAAGAATATATATAATATAACCCTGCCTGAGATCAGTCCTACACAACGTGGAACAGGGAACCCTGATCACCACCCTAACCCCTTAACTGAAGCAGAGGGGGAAAACCCCCAAACATACCTGAAAAAAATGAAAAACCCAACCCTAAGTCCAAAGTCCAAGTCAAAACAGCACTACAGAGACAACTCACTCAGAAATGTTCAAGATATGTCTAAGTATTTTATCCACAGTGGTATATTACAGACCATTCTGGAAAAATACCCTGACTTTGCTCCCTGTAAATAAAGCATTGTCACGTGTGTGTGTGTGTGAGTGTGTGTTAGTTACCATTTTGTCCTAGGCACATGTCAATTAAACACTAGGCCTGTTGTATATATGTGTGTGTGTGTGTGTGTATGTAAGGAAACACTTCGAAATGTTTCTGCCCCACCGGCATGTCGATTGAAGGCTGGGCCTGTTGTGTGTGGGTGTGTGTGTATGTATATATGTGTACTCACCTAATTGTACTCACCTAATTGTGGTTGCAGGGGTCGAGACTCAGCTCCTGGCCCCGCCTCTTCGCTGTCTGCTACTGGGTCTCTGCCTCCTGCTCCATGAGCTTTATCATACCTTGTCTTAAAACTATGTATGGTTCCTGCCTCCATATATCTTTCTCAGACTATTCACTTCCTGACTACTCTTGACTGAAGAAATGCTTCCTAACATCCCTTTGACTCATCTGAGTCTTCAGCTTCCAGTTGTGTCCCCTTGTTTCTGTGTTCCCTCTCAGACATCCTGTCACTGTCTACCTTGTCAATTTCCTGCAGTATTTTGTATGTCGTTATCATGTCTCCTCTGACCCTTCTTTCCTCCAGTGTTGTTAGTCCTATTTCCTCAACCTTTCTTCATAAGACATACCCCTGAGTTGTGGAACTAACCTTGTCGCAAACCTTTGCACTTTCAGTTTCTTTACGTGCTTGACCAGGTGTGGGTTCCAGACTGGTGCTGCATATTCTAGTATGGGCCTGACGTACACGGTATACAGTGTCTTGAACGATTCCTTGTTAAGGTAACGGAACGCTAATCTTAGGTTTGCCAGTCGCCCATATGCTGCCGCAGTTATCTGGTTGATGTGGCCTCCGGAGACTGCTTGGCGTTATCTCACCCAAGGTCTTTCTCCTTTGCCGAGGTTTGTAGCCTTTGTCCGCCTAGCTTCTACTCTGTCAGCGGTCTTCTTTGCCCTTCACCGATCCTCATGACTTTGCATTTGGAGGGATTGAATTCGAGAAGCCAATTGCTAGACCAGATGTCGAGCTTGTCCAGGTCTGTTTGCAGCCCTGCCTGGTCCTCTTCCGAGTTGTATGTACTCACTTAGTTGTGGTTGCAGGGGTCGAGACATAGCTCCTGGCCCCGCCTCTTCACTGGCCTACTGGGTCACTCTCCCTGCGCCATGAGTTTTATCATACCTCTTCTTAAAGCTGTGTATGGAACCTGCCTCCACTACATCGCTTCCCCAAGCTATTCCACTTCCTGACCACTCTGTGACTGAAGAAATACTTCCTAACATCCCTGTGATTCATCTGAGTCTTCAACTTCCAACTGTGTCCCCTTGTTGCTGTGTCCCATCTTTGGAACATTCTGTCTCTGTCAACCTTGTCAATTACTCTCAGTATTTTATATGTCGTTATCATGTCCCCCCTATCTCTCCTGTCCTCCATGTACTCACCTAATTGTACTCACCTAATTGTGGTTGCAGGGTCGAGTCTAGCCTGGCCCCGCTCTTCTGTCTGCTACTGGTCTCTGCTCCCTGCTCCATGGCTTTATCATACCTTGTCTTAAAACTATGTATGGTTCCTGCCTCCACTATATCTTTCTCTAGTCCATTCCACTTCCTGACTACTCTGTGGCTGAAGAAATGTTTCCTGACATCCTTTGACTCATCTGAGTCTTCAGCTTCCAGTTGTGTCCCCTTGTTTCTGTGTTCCCTCTGAAACAACCTGTCACTATCTACCTTGTCAATTCCCGCAGTATTTTGTATGTCGTTATCATGTCTCCTCTGACCCTTCTTTCCTCCAGTGTTGTTAGTCCTATTTCCCTCAACCTTTCTTCATAAGACAGACCCTGAGTTGTGGAACTAACCTTGTCGCAAACCTTTGCACTTTCTCTAGTTCCTTACGTTCCTTACGTGTATGTGTGTGTGTGTGTGTATGTGTGTATGTGTATATGTAAGTGTGTATGTGTGACCCAACAATAAAATTTGCACCAAGAACTCATTACAGTTGTGACCGGGTGTAGACTAGTGAAGTGTTCATTGCGTTATAATTTGTTCATGATTGTAACCATGTATAAACGTAAGTAAGTAAATTACTTACATGTTTCATTACCTTTGTAACTTGTACACCCTTCAACTGTACAGTGTACGTCAAGGCCCATACTAGAATATGCAGCACCAGTCTGGAACCCCACCTGGTCAGCACGTAAAGAAACTAGAAAAGTGCAAAGGTTTGCGACAAGGTTAATTCCACAACTCAGGAGTCTGTCTTATGAAGAAAGGTTGAGGGAAATAGACTAACAACACTGGAGGAAAGAAGGGTCGGAGGAGACATGATAACGACTACAAAATACTGCGGAATCGACAAGGTAGACAGTGACAGGATGTTCCAGAGAGGGAACACAGAAACAAGGGGACACAACTGGAAGCTGAAGACTCAGATGAGTCAAATGGATGTTAGGAAACATTTCTTCAGCCACAGAATAGTCAGGAAGTGGAATAGTCTAGAGAAAGATATAGTGGAGGCAGGAACCATACATAGTTTAAGACGAGGTATGATAAAGCTCATGGAGCAGGGAGAGCAGAGACCCAGTAGGGACACGAAGAGGCGGGCCAGGAGCTGGTCTCGACCCCTGCAACCACAATTAGGTGAGTACTAGTGTAAAAGGTGTATAGCACTAGTGTAAGCAGGTTTATAGCACTAGTGTAAGCAGGTGTATTAGCACTAGTGTAAGCAGGTGTTAGCACCAGGTAAGCAGGTGATAGCACTAGTGGAAGCAGGTGTAGCACCTAGTGTAGCAGGTGTATAGCACCAGTGTAAGCAGGTGATAGCACTAGTGTAAGCAGGTGTATAACTAGTGCAGGTGTATAGCACTAGTGAAGCAGGTGTATAGCACTAGTGTAATCAGGTGTATAGCACTAGTGTAAGCAGGTGTATAGCACTAGTGAAGCAGGTGTATAGCACTAGTGTAAGCAGGTGCATAGCACTAGTGTAAGCAGGTGTATAGCACTAGTGTAAGCAGGTGTATAGCACTAGTGTAAGCAGGTGTATAGCACTAGTGTAAGCAGGTGTATAGCACTAGTGTAAGCAGGTGTATAGCACTAGTGTAAGCAGGTGTATAGCACTAGTGTAAGCAGGTGTATAGCACTAGTGTAAGCAGGTGTATAGCAGTAGTGTAAGCAGGTGTATAGCAGTAGTGTAAGCAGGTGTATAGCACTAGTGTAAGCAGGTGTATAGCACTAGTGTAAGCAGGTGTATAGCACTAGTGTAAGCAGGTGTATAGCACTAGTGTAAGCAGGTGTATAGCACTAGTGTAAGCAGGTGTATAGCACTAGGGTGTAAGCAGGTGTATAGCACTAGTGTAAGCAGGTGTATAGCACTAGTGTAAGCAGGTGTATAACACTAGTGTAAGCAGGTGTATAGCACTAGTGTAAGCAGGTGTATAGCACTAGTGTAAGCAGGTGTATAGCACTAGTGTAAGCAGGTGTATAGCACTAGTGTAAGCAGGTGTATAGCACTAGTGTAAGCAGGTGTATAGCACTAGTGTAAGCAGGTGTATAGCACTAGTGTAAGCAGGTGTATAGCACTAGTGTAAGCAGGTGTATAGCACTAGTGTAAGCAGGTGTATAGCACTAGTGTAAGCAGGTGTATAGCACTAGTGTAAGCAGGTGTATAGCACTAGTGTAAGCAGGTGTATAGCACTAGTGTAAGCAGGTGTATAGCACTAGTGTAAGCAGGTGTATAGCACTAGTGTAAGCAGGTGTATAGCACTAGTGTAAGCAGGTGTATAGCACTAGTGTAAGCAGGTGTATAGCACTAGTGTAAGCAGGTGTATAGCACTAGTGTAAGCAGGTGTATAGCACTAGTGTAAGCAGGTGTATAGCACTAGTGTAAGCAGGTGTATAGCACTAGTGTAAGCAGGTGTATAGCACTAGTGTAAGCAGGTGTATAGCACTAGTGTAAGCAGTGTATAGCACTAGTGTAAGCAGGTGTATAGCACTAGTGTAAGCAGGTGTATAGCACTAGTGTAAGCAGGTGTATAGCACTAGTGTAAGCAGGTGTATAGCACTAGTGTAAGCAGGTGTATAGCACTAGTGTAAGCAGGTGTATAGCACTAGTGTAAGCAGGTGTATAGCACTAGTGTAAGCAGGTGTATAGCACTAGTGTAACAGGTGTATAGCACTAGTGTAAGCAGGTGTATAGCACTAGTGTAAGCAGGTGTATAGCACTAGTGTAAGCAGGTGTATAGCACTAGTGTAAGCAGGTGTATAGCACTAGTGTAAGCAGGTGTATAGCACTAGTGTAAGCAGGTGTATAGCACTAGTGTAAGCAGGTGTATAGCACTAGTGTAAGCAGGTGTATACACTAGTGTAAGCAGGTGTATAGCACTAGTGTAAGCAGGTGTATAGCACTAGTGTAAGCAGGTGTATAGCACTAGTGTAAGCAGGTGTATAGCACTAGTGTAAGCAGGTGTATAGCACTAGTGTAAGCAGGTGTATAGCACTAGTGTAAGCAGGTGTATAGCACTAGTGTAAGCAGGTGTATAGCACTAGTGTAAGCAGGTGTATAGCACTAGTGTAAGCAGGTGTATAGCACTAGTGTAAGCAGGTGTATAGCACTAGTGTAAGCAGGTGTATAGCACTAGTGTAAGCAGGTGTATAGCACTAGTGTAAGCAGAGTGTATAGCACTAGTGTAAGCAGGTGTATAGCACTAGTGTAAGCAGGTATATAGCACTAGTGTAAGCAGGTGTATAGCACTAGTGTAAGCAGGTGTATAGCACTAGTGTAAGCAGGTGTATAGCACTAGTGTAAGCAGTGTATAGCACTAGTGTAAGCAGGTGTATAGCACTAGTGTAAGCAGGTGTATAGCACTAGTGTAAGCAGGTGTATAGCACTAGTGTAAGCAGGTGTATAGCACTAGTGTAAGCAGGTGTATAGCACTAGTGTAAGCAGGTGTATAACACTAGTGTAAGCAGGTGTATAGCACTAGTGTAAGCAGTGTATAGCACTAGTGTAAGCAGTGTATACACTAGTGTAAGCAGTGTATAGCACTAGTGTAAGCAGGTGTATAGCACTAATGTAAGCAGGTGTATAGCACTAGTGTAAGCAGGTGTATAGCACTAGTATAAGCAGGTGTATAGCACTAGTGTAAGCAAGTGTATAGCACTAGTGTAAGCAGGTGTATAGCACTTGTATAAGCAGATGTGTATCCAGGGAGGAACAACACTGCCAGCCACGTGACTGACACTACCTCCTACCAACCTTTTTTTCCCTCACTGTTTTAATAACTTTTATTAAATAAATAACCTCTCTAAGGTAATATCCACACTGGGACAATAAAGAAAAAGTTCTAGAGAACATTTCCAGACAATATAACTGCCGTAAAAAGCTATATTAATTGAGAATAATGGAGATACATGAGAGGCAGTGTGGTAGAGATGTGAAGGAGTCAGTGGTGTTCCCAGACCCAGGCTGCTGCTGACACTCTTGTTCCTTTGAACCTTCCAGCTGCCTCACCCATACGGGTTTACCACATGGTTGTGATATAATAATCATCATAACCTTAGCTGTTTCAGCCGAGATTAAAATAGTTAATGACGGGATCTTAATATATCATCTAATTAATTCAAGGTAAGTTTTGTGGCGTATATATCCATACAGTTGAATTTTTCTTCATTGATGAGCAGTGCTTTGATCCAAGGACCTAGAGTTGCATTGCCATCCCTCTGATCAAACCTGATATTATATTTCCCAAGTGCTATATTACCCCTAAGGGTTTAGCACTTCGCCGTAAATATAAAATAATTGCGTTGTAAGTTTTTTTTCCAACTATTAAGGTACTATTAACAACGTCATTTTAATATAACTAAACAAGTAACCATAATTTAATCCTAAAAATGTTCAATATTAGGTTCATTTTGTCATGAACACTTGTTTATATTATGTAAATTTAATGGAAATAAGTCGCTTTGATTTTTTGGGTTATATAATTTACACATGTTACTAGATATAATAATTGTACTTACATGTACCTGTAGCTAAATAAACTTATCCAACCTAGTGTAACCTTACTCCGCCAGCCGTAGCTGTAGGACTAACTCGCCTTTCTGTACATGGTTAGTCTTTTTACATTCGTTGTGATGGGCCAGGAGCTGCAATATTAGCAGTTGATTAGCCTTGGTGTGCTGCACCTCTTAAACTAAATATATTTTTAATAATAGTATTTTCCAAAATAAAAATTTAACTAAGTCAGAAAAAAATTGTTCCGGGGTGTAGATGGCAGGTGGTGTCAGTGGTACAGGTGGTGACAGTGGTACAGTTAGTGTCAGTGGTACAGGTGTCAGTGGTACAGATGTCAGTGGTACAGATGGTGTCAGTGTTACAGATGTCAGTGGTACAGTTGGTGTTAGTGATGCAGTTGGTGTTAGTGTTACAGTTGGTGTCAGTGGTACAGTTGGTGTCAGTGGTACAGTTGGTGTCAGTGGTACATGGTGTCAATGGTACAGTTGGTGTCAGTGGTACAGTTGGTGTCAGTGGTACAGTTGGTGTCAGTGGTACAGTTGGTGTCAGTGGTACAGTTGGTGTCAGTGGTACAGTTGGTGTCAGTGGTACAGTTGGTGTCAGTGGTACAGTTGATGTTAATGATACAGATGATGTTAGTGGTACAGATGATGTTAGTGGTACAGGTGGTAAGAATGCACTAAACTCAGGGAGCTACTATTGGTGCATTATTCCACTAGGGTCTCATCAGAGTACAATGAGTACAGTCAGTACCTGGAAGCTATGGAACAATGATCTAGTGGTACACTCAGTGGTGTCAGTGGTACAGTTGGTGTCAGTGGTACAGTTGGTGTTAGTGGTACAGTTGGTGTCAGTGGTACAGTTGGTGTCAGTGGTACAGTTGGTGTTAGTGGTACAGTTGGTGTTAGTGGTACAGTTGGTGTCAGTGGTACAGTTGATGTTAATGATACAGATGATGTTAGTGGTACAGGTGGTAAGAATGCACTAAACTCAGGGAAGCCTTTATTGGTACAACATTCCTTCCACTAGGGTCTTCATCAAGTACAATAGAGTACAGTACAGTACAGTACCTGGAAAACATGAGAACAATGATCTTTAGTAGTACACTCAGTGACTGAGGTCAGGAAATTTAGCTGTAGGAGGCAGAAGTTTTCTCTCTGCACAATAATATAATAATAATAATATCTTTATTTACTACAAGTATACATGTACATGGTATACAGCCCTAGTTGACATCAATGACATACTACTATATAGAAAGCCGCTTGTTATGCTGAGCATTTCGGGTAAATTAAGTCCTTGTCCCAGGATGCGACCCACACCAGTCGACTAACACCCAGGTACCCATTTTACTGATGGGTGAACATAGACAACCTGTGTAAAGAAACACGCCCAATGTTTCTACCCGTCTATATATATATATATACACTGAGAGTTTACTTCAATCCCTGTTTTAGGGATTAAAGTATTATTGCTAGGTGGTGAAAAAGTTATGTTCAGCTTTAATGATCCTAGTGTAGTCGATTAGCTTTCAACCCCATTAACCATTATGTTTTAAGTTGGGTGTGGCCAAGGTGAATGTCACTGTTCTGAGTAATGGTGTTGGATAGTTTGATAATTTAGGACTCCAGGCATATGCATTTAATTTTGTCATTTTTTACCCTCTTCGAAGATTGCTGTCTACCAATGTTACTTTTACTTTCAGATGAGTGTTGTGTTGGTGTTGGGTTCAGGTGGTAGAGAACACGCTCTAGCTACTGCCCTGGCTGCCTCTCCTGCAGTGTCATCTGTCCTCGTTGCCCCGGGTAATGCTGGAACTTACACCACTCCCAATGTCACCAACATTTCCCTCAGTATCAAGGATCACCAAGTAAGGAATATAAAACTTGAACATTGTTAATAGAATTTTATGTACAGATGCATTGTTAAAAGCATTTACCCTGTATAATGTGGGAATTTTGATGACACTTATGGAACTCTGTGTGATAGATATGTTACTGTATTGTACATTAATTTTTATTTGGTTTTACAGGCAGTTGTTGGTGTATGCAATGATCGTAAAGTCAGTGTGGTGGTCGTAGGGCCAGAGGACCCTCTCGCAGATGGTCTGGCCAACACACTCTCTGCTGCAGGAATTAAGGTTGGGCTTAAGTTTATGAAGCTAAATACTAAACAAATTCTTTATAATGCCATTGTATGCTATTTTAAACTGATTAAAATATTCAGTAACTTTATTAAGTTACTGCCAGAATATACCTGTAATTTTTTTAACACTGGCTGTCTCCCATTGAGGTAGTGTGGTCTGACAAAGAAAATTATTTTACTATCACTTAGTCACTGTCTTGTAAGAAAGGCACCAACATCACAGTTCAGATGACCCTCCAAACTGCAACATACCCATCCCTTCTTCAGAATGTAGACACTGTACTTCCCACCTCCAGGATACTAACTAACCGGTTTTTCTTGAATCCCTTCATAAAAATCACTTTCGTCCACTCCTATCTAACACTCACACTAGCACCCAAAACCTCCTTTTCCCTCCCCTCCCTCAGTCATTTCCTAGGACAACCCCTTCCCCACCTTCCCTGTACTCCATATTTATTCACCCTCCTTGTCATCCTATTTTCCTCCATCCTCAGCCCTCTGACTAATACTTTTGGTAACTTCACACCTCTTCCTAATCTCCCAACTCCAAATAGTCTGCATAATATTAGCACCACACATTGCTCTCAAATACGACATCTCTACTGTCATGTAAGCATTGTGCTTCTGCATATAAATAATGGTCAAGTATCCTTAGGTTCATTTTTGGGGCAAAACTTCTTGAGCCAGGTACCCTTCACATGACACTACTTTATTTTCTTTTTAAATCTATGCATGTAACATTTGAGAGAGTTGTAAGGGAGGTATGAAAGAGCTGTTGAGAAGTAGGTGCTTGACAATCCAGTAGGCACATGTGAGGCTCAAATTGGAGAGTGGAAGGAAGTTATCCATGTGATGGCTGTTGGGGTACTACATGAGTAAGGTAATACTCACTATGAAGGGACACAGAAAAATTGACTTTGCTAGCTTTAGGTTTTGAAGGTTAGGAAACAGTGTCTGCCCTTTGAAAGTGGGATGGGAATATTTCCATTTGGTGGATCACATTGTAGCACATTATCTTTGCTTCTCTGGAAATGCAGTGATAGTAGACAGATCTAACTGGCTTACTGCTGACAATTTTGGGGAGACAAGTTTGCAGAATAAGTTTGTATTGAAACAACATTTTGATTATTTAAGATCTTTATTGTTGTAGAGGATACAAAGCACACATATACAGTACATACTATATGCACACATACAATATTTACTGTACTCCTTGCAAGAGAGGAAGAGTTGATTGTGATTATTGAAATCTGAAGAATTTAACTCTACTTAAATGACAAACCACCAGAACACATTATTTTACAGGAACATTCTTAGCAGTATAGTTACACAAGAATGGAGCAAACATGCTGACCAGAAACCAGGCAGCATTCTAATATAATTGTCCAATGTACATCTTGTATAGTTCCACAGACTCAAGATTCTTCAGGCTCAAACAATTTCACTCACTCCACCTCTCCTCTCCTCTCCTCCAGGAGAGTATATGTACTCACCTAGTTGTGGTTGCAGGGGTCGATTCATAGCTCCTGGCCCCGTGTGTGTGTGTATGTGTGTATGTGCACACATTGTTTCATCTGTTTAATTTAATGGAAACATGGTCCCAATAAAAGCTTGTTTTGCAAACTTTTCTTTTCTTCAGTAATGGTAGATGTTTATCTTGGTCTATTTGCTTTGGTGGGAACAAGTGCATTAAAATACAGTGGTCCTCGGTTTTCGCCGAAAATTTGTTCCAGAATGCTGCTCAAGTGCCATTACCGAACGAATTTACTTCCTTAAGAAATAATGTCACGTAGGTTAGTCTATTTCAGACCCCCAAAAATACACTTGCAACAGTACTTACGAAAATACACTTACATAAATGTTCGAGTTTGGAGATGCACAAAAACCGAGGGACCACTGTGTAGATAGAAAATTTGCATTATGGACTTTCAGTAATCTATTATATTATCATAACATTTGTTATTTATTTATACCCTGACAGTTTTATCTGAAATATTTTTATTGTACGTTAATAGGTATTTGGACCAACGAAAGAAGCAGCCCGGATTGAAGCCAGCAAAGCCTGGGCTAAAGATTTTATGGTGCGTCAAGGAGTGCCAACGGCCAGCTATTCAACATTCACTGATCCTCAGCAAGCTAAAGACTTTATAAAGAAGTGAGAATTGTGAACCTTTACATGGAAGCAGTCAAATACATATAGTATACTGTTGCATACAGAAGATACCTTGAGAAAAGTACAGTGGACCCTCGGTTTTCGTTGAAAATTCTCTCTAGAATGATGTTTGAGTGCCGTTACTGAACGAATTTATTCCCATAAGAACAAATGTAAATTAGATTAGTAATTTCAGACCCCCAAAAAATACACTTACAAAAGCACTTACGAAAATACACTTACATAATTGTTCGAGTTTGGAGATGCACGAAAACCGAGGGTCCACTGTATATGCATTGATATAGGCAGGACATAATTTTTTTTTAAATTTCCAGAGGATCTTGGTCAGGGTACGTGGTGAAAGCCTCAGGATTGGCAGCTGGGAAAGGTGTAGTGGTTGCAGAATCTCCTGCATGTGCTATGGAAGCTGTAGACACTGTCAGTAAATGCTTTGGCACTGCTGGAGACACGATAATTGTAGAGGAGCTGCTACAAGGAGAAGAGGTTTCTGTAAGTGTCAGAAATAATTTTCTTACACACTTGATTGGAGGTGATTGAATATTGTTTTATGTAGTACTTCCATGGGTGATGTCAGTAGAATGGTTATCCATCCATTGTTTCCTACAGTACTCCAATATATTTGGGGGCTTCAGATATTTATTCACTTTCTCGTTCAATGGTACACTTGCATCTTTGTTCCAGTCATGTGGTACATGCTAGTCAAGCCATATACAGTGGTACCTCGAGTTATGATATTTTTTCGTTCGAGAATGCTGTTCAAGTGCCATTACCAAACGAATTTATCCCCATAAGGAATAATGTAAAATAGACTAGTCCTTTTACACCCCCAAAAATATACCTACAAAAGCATTTAAAAAAATAAACTTACATAAAAGGGCGATTTTGGGGACCATCGTAACTCGAGGTACCACTGTACTGTTAAGTCTTCAGTATGATTTAAATATATGGCAGTATTTTCATTATTGTACTTTGTCATATAAGATGTGATGTAAAAAAAACTCCAAAATTTGCACTGCTAATTCTGCCAAAATAAGATGTATAACTAAGGAAACATTTTTTTTTGTAACACATCGGCCATTTCTCATTGAGGCAGGGTGACCCAAAAAGAAAGAAAAACCCAAAGAGAAAGAAAAAACTTATATCATTCAACACAAAATTCATCTGTTGATCCTTCAACCAGACAGATTCGAGTCAAAAATATGAGTTGGACCTGGGAAGCATCAGGACCCCGACTGTCACGCTTATGGTGTAGATACGACTCTTCCTTAAGGAAACATATGGTTCTTTATTTGCTCAGACTTTATTTACACAAGCTGGGCAATAGGTAGCACAGTGAACACTCAACATAAACATGGGCTCAGAGCTAGTTGTCATTCTGTTGTTCTGCAGCTCTTCTGTTTGTTAATGCAAAAATTTACATAAACCATAATACATCAATTTTTCATCTATAGGAGGGGCTGTATCAAGTGTTACTGGTGGAAATGTCAGGTCGACGTATGTGCTACCATAACTCCCACACTTGCCACCACACTTTAGCAGTCATCATATGTCCTCTACAACATGCAACCATACATCACTTTGCAGCATGCCACCACACTTTACAACATATCACCACACTTCACCACCCTCTACAACATACCACCTCACTTTGCCCTTCTGTAACATGCCATTATACTTCACCCTCTATATGTCATTACACTTCACATCTTAATTTTTTTTTATTATTAACACGTCGGCTATTTCCCACTAAGTAGGGTGACCTGAAAAAAGAAGAAACACTTTCATCATTATTTACTTCATCACTGTCTTGCCAGAGGCCCACCTACACTACAGTTCAAAAACTGCAACATATCTCCACCCCTCCTTCAGAGTGCAGGCATTGTACCTTGCTCACACTCCAACAGCACGTCGAGTTATAAAAACCATTTGCCTCCACTCGCTCGTATCTAACATTCTCACGCACACTTGCTGGAAGTCGAAGCCCCTCACACACAAAACCTCCCCTCCCCCTTCTCTCACTAATACATACTTCATTATGATATGTGCATGAGAAGGCAATGATGTATTGTAGTGTGTTTACTGGTGACATTGCTGTTAAATGCAGTACGTATTCTAAGTGTACTTTCTAACTCCTCCTCACTGTCTCTCACATTCACTATATGATATCCTCAGTTGTGTGGTAATGTTATGGCAGTAACTGTAGTAGGCATATGCATGACAATATGCATAAAGGTGTGTCTAATACATTTAAAAATGTAAAAATTGTGTTTGAGAACATTGTTACTTTTAATGCCATGATCTTGCATTAGGTATTGTGCTTCACTGATGGAAATACAATAGCTGTAATGCCTCCAGCCCAAGACCATAAGCGACTTGATGATGGTGATCAGGGGCCAAACACTGGAGGTATGGGGGCTTACTGTCCTTGCTCTTTTATCTCCCAACAACAACATGAAACAATTAAAGATATTATACTTCAGAAAACCATTGATGGGCTGAAGAAAGAAGGATCTCCCTTTATTGGTAAGTTTGCACTCTTTCTTAGCCCTTATTAAACATACGATAATTTTCACTGGTACAAATTAACCCACTTACAAAAAATAAAACAGAAGGTATTGTATATTTGAGCTTCACACTGAAACTATCTGCTGAAGAGGGCCTTGACATAAGGCTGAAATATATATATAGTAGTACTATATGCCTCTTGCTGCCTTTATTTTCTTTGTTGGTTCATTTGTATCATCGACCATTGTTTGTCATACCTGTCCTGTTCTTTCTTAAATATATAATCTAATATGCACAGTAGTGTCAAATAATGTATAGTTACACTTCCGCACTATTTTTTTCTTAACACACCAGCTGTCTCCCACCGAGGCAGATGACCCCAAAAAGAAATGTAAAGTTCTGCGCTATTATCTCATTTGATATGTATTCCAGGTGTATTATATGCAGGTCTCATGATGACATCCTCAGGACCAAAAGTTCTTGAATATAATTGTCGCTTTGGTGACCCAGAAACCCAAGTTCTCCTTCCTCTTCTGCAGACTGATTTATATGACATCATATTGGTGAGTTTGTTTTCAAAATGTGTTAAGCTCAAAATTTATATTCAGTGTGTAGCTTGAAAAACATTGTTTTTGTCTGGATTTCATCTTTGATTTAAGATATAATTTATTTTACATTGTAGGGATGTGTTGACGGACGGCTGGCAGAGGTTCCGGTTAAATTTGATGGAAGGAACAGTTGTGTGGGTGTCTGCTTAGTCAGTGGTGGTTATCCAGGATCATACTCTAAAGGCAAACCTATAACAGGTAGGAATTACTGTATTCAAACAACATTGTTAGCATCGCCAAGGAGAACATTTGTGTTCTGTCAGAAAGAGAGCGAAAATTTTCAAAGTTGGGGAGGGGATAGGAGAAGCAGGTAATGGTGTGGTATTTTTTACATTGGTAGAACTTCAACTGGTACAGTTACAGGGTAACACTGTACTTACCTTTAATTACCTTTAAATTCCTTTCCTTTATTTCCTATATCATTTAAAATTAAATAAAATAATGATGGTGAAAGTGTTTCTTTCTTTTTTGGGGTCACCCTGCCTTGGTGGGAGATGGCCAGCGTGTTGAAGGGGAAAAAAAATACTCATTTGAATACTTATGTAATTTATAAATAAAGCATATCAAATCTGGCATTCAAATTCAAGATCTGAAAGCCTGATACTGTGTATGTATACAAGTATTTTATGTAGTATAAGAATAATGGCACATAATATTAGTTTTTGCATTGTTGCTGAACTTGTTCATTAGATTAATTTTAAATTGCTTATTTTTTATTATTTTTTTTCACGCTGGCAGTCTTCCACCAAGGCTTGGTGCCCCAAAAAAGAAACACTTTCACTATCATTCACACTGTCGCTGTCTTGCCAGAGGCACACAGATACAACAGTTTAGATGTCACTCCAAAAAGCAAATATCCCAAACCCCTCCTTTAGAGTGCAGGCACTGGACTTTCCATGCCCAGGACTCAAATCTGGCTAAGTGGTTTCCCCAAATCCCTTCACAAAATATTACCTTGCTCACACTCCAACAGCTTATCAAGTTGCAAAAACCACTCGTCTCCACTAGCTCCTATCTAACACGCTTACATGTGCCTGCTGTATGTCCAAGCCCCTTGCACACAAACCAATTAGAGAACAGTCAAACAAAATAAATTGCTTATGGGATTACATTGTTCTCCAAAGGACTGTCTGAAATGTCCAAGTCGCCTGGGGTGCGGGTATACCATGCTGGCACAAAGCACGAAGACAACACACTTGTTACCTCAGGAGGTCGTGTCTTGGCGATAACTGTTACTGATCCCAGCCTTGCAGTGGCTGCCTCCAAGGCCACAATGGCAGCTAGCAAAGTTACATTTGAAGGAGCCTTCTTCAGAAAGGATATTGCTGCCAAAGCTATTGCTAGGTCAGATCATTAACCTTTTTTTTTTTTGTTCACTTTTTGCGATTAGCTTGTAATCACTTGGAATTTATACAGTAGTTATACAATAGTATTAGTTAATAATGCAATGTTTGTAGGATAATGCATAAATACTGTAATGATTTAATTGTGCAACAGTAGCATCAGATTTATATTTGTGAGATCATATGTGTAATCCTTGAAATTCATTCTTTTGTTTGTGGTAACTTAACATATTTATACCTAATACAGATTTGCTGTGAAACAAGGTGGGCTAACATACCGTGCCACTGGTGTGGATATTGCTGCTGGAGACGCACTGGTATGTGCCATTAAAGATGCAGCAGCTACCACTTCCTGCCCTGGTGTCATGGGCAGTCTGGGGTCATTTGGGGGACTGTTTGACCTCAAGGCAGCAGGCTACAGTGATCCTATACTTGTGTCTGGAACTGATGGTGTTGGAACTAAGCTAAAGGTATGACCCCCTCCCCTTTTTTTTATAGTTTATATCCAGTAAAAGCAATTAAAACTGGTATCTTAAGAATAAGGCCAGGACAGTTTCTCACGGTGATAATAGATATGTTGGTGTATAGAAGGTACAGTATTAACCTACTTGATGAAGGATAAAGAAATCATGCACTGAGTCATGACAGCACTTAAGATCATATTTCTTTAAATATGGCTCTAAATGGGAGTTAATAATAAGAATTTGTGCAAAAATTTAAAATAAAGGAAAAAAGAAAGATTAATGGATTTTTGAAATAAATTGAGCATATTTTTAAAATTATTCACTGATTGGCTTTCATTTTGATATCATGTTGCTGAGTCATAGAAAACAGTTGCCATTTTTTTAACACACTGGCCATTTCCCTCAAGGCAGGGTGACCTGAAAAAGAAGAAACACTTTCATCATCACTCACTCCATCACTGTCTTACCAAAGGTGTGCTGACACTATAATTCAAAAACTGCAACATATCTCCATCCTATATAGAAAATAATGTGACATTAAGTTATTTGGGAACCAGACCGATGTTCATTTGAACGTATTTTTAATGAGTACTGCTTGTAGTGGCCCTGTCAGGGACAGGAAGACTGTTACTTGCAAAGGGTAACTTATATAGTACAAGTATCTTAATCTTCTGTGTCAGGTGGCCCAGGCAGCAGGTATACATAACACTGTGGGGCAGGATCTGGTGGCCATGTGTGTCAACGATGTCTTGGTACATGGTGCTCAACCTTTATTCTTTTTGGATTACTTTGCCACTGGTCATCTCGAGGTTGAAGTGGCAGCCAGCGTTGTTAAGGGTGTTGCAGAAGGCTGCTGCCTTGCAGGATGTGCTCTCATTGGTAAGTAATAGTTGTCATTTAACAAAAATTTTGCTGTCTCAAATTTAAAACTTGTTTTTTTCATAAGAGAACATGTAGTGTTTATTTTATGAAACGTGAAAAAAGAAGTTACTAGATGAATATAGGCATTATAGAAAGTGTTTAATAGAACATCCATCCAAACCTAAGATTATTTGGTCCTTCATTTCATATTGTTTATTAACCTTACACCAAAAAATGTAAAAAAAATATCTAGTATGTTGTCACTGTGTAACCAAACTTTTGGCTCTTATAATTTATTATGCATAATTTTCAGGGGGCGAGACAGCAGAGATGCCTGGCATGTATTCACCTGGAGAATACGACCTGGCTGGGTTTACTGTTGGAGCTGTTGACAGAACTAGTTTGTTACCTCGCAAAAGTGAAGTTGTGGCTGGAGATATTGTGCTTGGTCTAGCATCATCTGGCCTTCATAGTAATGGTTTTAGCTTAGTGAGAAAAGTTATTGAAGCATTGAATCTTGAATATACAGATCCTGCTCCATTTTGTTCCGGTAAAACTCTTGGTAAGTTTCTTTTTTTCTTCTCTCTTTTTTTAACACTCCAGCCATTTCCCAGAGGTAGGGTAGCCTAAAGAAGAAAACACTTTTCACTGTCACTCATTCAATCACTGTCTTGTCAGACTTGCTAGAAGGGTACTGACACAGTTCAGATAACCCTTTAAATTACACTATGCCCTGCCATTTCTGTCTCCACAGATGCCTTAATGTGCCACCCACCTTTTTTTTTTTTTTCCTTCGTCAATTCTACGGTTCACCTCATCTCTCATAGATCACTTGTCAACAAGTCCACTCCCAAATAGTATCAGAATGCATTTACTTCTCCCTTCTCCCTTCAGTCTAATATATGAACTCTCATTGCCTATATTTTTGATACTCTTGTCACCTTGCTCTTCCCAAAGTTTATTTTTTATTTCCTTCTTTAACATACCCTTCCAAATTTGTTTGCCATCCTTTGCAACTTATCTGAATCTCCCAAAAGAACCTTGTCAAAACCAACTGTGACAATTCCCACTTGATACCATATTCACTATCTTTCAATCCCACACTTCTTCCTATCACTCTAGCATTCACTTCTTTTACAACTCCATCTATGTTAAGCAATCATTAAGTATTTGAGAATTTTTGTTTTCAGATCTGGACTAAAACTGGTGGACTAATAATCATTATTTTGATACAGAAATCAATATTTCTTATAGTTGTAATTAGTGCTTAATCATTTTATGGGGCTCACTAATGTGAGTTTATTCTCTTGTAAATTTTGTGTTTCAGTTCAAAAGTTTAGTGTAACATCACAATGGGTAATAAAGATAAAGATATGACAGTTTGTTAGGCAACATAACAACACAATAGTACATACAGCGGACCCCCGGTTTACGTTATTAATTCGTTCCAGAATGCTGTTCAAGTGCCATTACCAAACGAATTTATTCCCATAAGGAATAATGTAAATTAGATTAGTCCTCTTAGACCCCCAAAAATACACTTACAAAAGCACTTACAAAAATACACTTACATAATTGTTCGAGTTTGGAGGTGAACGTAAACCGGGGGTCCACTGTATATACTTATTGAGCCCTATACAATATACAGTATGTATACTGTAATAGTGTAAAACATTTATTAAGGGAGAAATGAGATGGATCTCATCCTTATATGATAGCTGAACAATATACCATGTTTGAAATTTTAGTAAGTACAACAATTACATGGACCCAGTACAACACCGATCGACTATGTGAGGGACCCGAGTAACTTCACTGATGCGCTCTGCATACCAGGATGCAGTACCCTAACGAGTCAGAGAGTCATTAGCCCATCTTTCAGCTACAGATATATACTCATAAATGTACATTCCGGTTACAAACTCAGTCACTATATGCAGTGCTTGCTAGTTATTGGGGTCTAGGACTAACCTCTGACATTATTTCTTAGGGAGTAAATTCCAGCAATGGCACTTGAGCAGGCTGAAGAATTTGCCTCATTATCGTCCATTGTATATGGTTATAGACATGATGAGAACTTATAAAATATAACATAAATTTTATTGTTTATTAGGCTCTGAGCTGACCACAAATCTACTCAAAGATGAATGCTGCACTTAGATGGTCTGGAAGCTCAGCCCATATCACTTGAAGCGGCCAGGGAGAATCTTCCTCGTGTCCTCCCTAAATCTCATCGCCATGCTCCAGGTACCAATGGCACATTCATCCTGTTCAGCGCTAGACCTGGACAAGGTATTTATCAACAAAATACCCAATGCTCCTCCATGAATGGAAAGGTCGACACTTCGGAGCGGCATAACCTCCTTAAATTTTGGGAAAAAAATTCATTCTTTTTACCCGAGTGGACTGGTTAAAAACAATAAATTTACATTAACCCAGCCTTTCATAAGGAGAATAAATTTTGTAGACCAATCCGACATAGCCTATATGCATTTTTTCAAAAACCAACTAACAAACACTGGCAGACCCAAAGGATAAAAAGTACTGCTCCACCTAATAAGGAAAAATGAAAATGTACAGGTCCTGAAAACCACCACTACTATCCAAGATGCGATTAACATCCAAGGGGACTGTTCACTACACTCTTGCTTGCATGATGTCCAAACCCGCCGAGAAACTCCATAAGAAACAAAGTAGAACAACTCAACTGAAAACCACTCCCCAGACCACTACTTACGCTGCTATCACCCTCAAACTTCAAACTAATTACTCTTTATAAAATTTCTTAAGTACCAGCAAAGACGTGCACCCCTGTGGTAACACTACACCACCACTACATGCTGGAGAATTCAAAATTTTTACTGCATCATGTACGCCACGTACAGAATGTAGCTACACCTGGTTCATTTAACACAACTATTAATGAACTACTACAACTCAACAACCTGCCAAACTTTACATTCCCTGCATCGCCACCGTCAGCTGAAATCATTCAAGCCACCACATGTACCGTCCACCTCGCACCTACTCCGACACCACCACCAGCACCTCAAGCTCCGCCCTCCACCATGGAGACGGACCAACCAGAGAATAGAGAGGCGCCGACTCCTCCCACCACCGAGAGCACACCTGTACCTGCTACCACCTCTGTAATGCACCAATCAGAGACCGCTTCCACCTCATGGCCTGACTTATCTCTACTCGAGCAAATTCCCCCAGCCAAGAGAGCTAAAGTTCTGTGTGAAAGTATTCAGGATTACCTGAAAACCCGCAAAGCCAACCTCCTTGATCCTGCTACTGCTACTCCTACTGCTACTCCTACTCCTACTACTGATAGTTACGCAGACGAAGTCGACTCCTCATACATTGATACAAACGGTATCCTCTTCTATACTACTGATCAATATAGAACTGAAATGCATGCACAAGAAGTTCACCATCGCCTCAAGCATGGAACTGTCAAGTTTACCTGCGACCCCAATCACGGCTGCACACTAGAACAAGCCCTCCAGCTCGTCGCCTATCACCTCAACGATTTCACAAACACATTCCTAATAGAACACATCTCCAGGAAAAAGTTCAGGGCACTACAGAATGGTACTCTTGAACGATACGCTGATTAGAATCTTCCCATCCACCACTCACTGAGAAGATAAGTTTCCCCAGCACTGCTATTTAGCTAAAGCTGGGGTGTGGCTCCAATCGACCCTGTTTTCACTGCTTCCTTGGCCTTTCCTGACCTGCCTGCTGCTGCAGCCTTATCCAACGTCCTTGCATCGTCAGCTGATCACCGCTGACATGCCTCCAAGACACTCCCTTCCCTGGGATCCATAGACATCCAGCAAGACATAGACATCCATCAAGACACTCCCATCACTGGGAGCCAAGGCCGGGTCACCTATTGGAGAAGACCCGGGCCGGCAGTACCGGCGAATCTACAACAACAAACAACAACTGTAATAGTGTAAAACATTTATTAAGGGAGAAATGAGATGGATCTCATCCTTATATGATATGCTGAACAATATAATACACATGTTTTGAAATTATAGTACAGTACAACAAATTACAGTGGACCCCCGAGTAACAAGCACCCCGGAAATCGTACAATTATGTAAGTACAGTGGACCCCCGAGTTTCGTAAAAACTTCACTCCTGAAGTGTGCTCAAGTGCCATTACCGAACGAATTTACTCCCTTAAGGAAAAATGTCACGTAGGTTAGTCTATTTCAGACCCCCAAAAATACTTTTCCACAAGCACTTACAATATTATACTTACATAAATGTACGATTTCCGGGGTTTACGAAACTCGGGGGTCCACTGTATAATATTGTAAGTGCTTTTGTAAGTGTATTTTTGGGGTCTGAAATGGACTAACCTACTTGACATTATTTCTTAAGGGAGTAAATTCGTTCAGTAATGGCACTTGAGCAGGCTTCTGGAATGAATTTTGCTCGTTACTCGGGGGTCCATTGTACAGTGGTCCCTCGGTTTTCGTGCATCTCCAAACTCGAACATTTATGTAAGTGTATTTTCGTAAGTGCTGTTGCAAGTGTATTTTTGGGGGTCTGAAATAGACTAACCTACGTGACATTATTTCTTAAGGAAGTAAATTCGTTCGGTAATGGCACTTGAGCAGCATTCTGGAACTAATTTTCGGCGAAAACCGAGGGGCCACTGTATATGGTTAATAGACATGATGAGAACTTATAAAATATAACATAAATTTTATTGTTTATTTTAGGCTCTGAGCTTTTGACACCAACAAAAATCTACTCAAAGATGATATTAGCTGCACTTAAGAGTGGTCTGGTGAAGGCTGCAGCCCATATCACTGGAGGCGGCCTCGTGGAGAATCTTCCTCGTGTCCTCCCTAATAATCTCATGGCCATGCTCCAGGCTACCAAGTGGCACATTCATCCTGTCTTTCACTGGCTTGCTGCACAAGGTATGTTATAAAAACAATAATAATTACTGCTACTTCTCCATGGGGAAGTGGAACACGTGTCATAAGAGGCAACTAAAATGCCGGGAGCAAAGGGCTAATAACCCCTTTTCCTGCATAAATAACTAAATGTAAAAAGAAGAAAAACTTTCATTTCTTTATTTTGGGTCACCCTGCCTCAGTGGGAGATGGCTATTGTGTTAAAAAATAATAATTTTATTAGACAACTCATGTCAACATTGTTAATAATTTTGGGAGATATACAATTAGGTTGTGGTACTGCCTGACATAGCCATATTATGCATAGTATTTCAAGAAGAGCCAAAGCTAACACAACACCTGGCAGTACAAGGTAGAAAAATTGTAATGTTTTTTAAATATAATAATTGGTAAAAATGTGATACAGTGTACAGAGTTTTATTTTTTTTTGTAAGTAAATACACATTCATATTTCTGTATTCTCTAAAGTATGCAGATTTATTTGTAGTCATCCAAGTGTTGATTTGTTGACTTTGTTTGTTGCAGTATTATGTTCATTGCATTTTGGTCAGTGTTGCTGAAGAACTACAGTGAACCCCCGCCTAACGAACGCTCCATATAGCGAACAAATCGCGTAACGAACGTTTTTTTTTGCAAAATATTTTTCTGAACCGTACCAGACCTGTCCGCCCGCCAAGTGCCTGCGCAGGACGCCAGTTAAGCGTTGTTTACCATTGAGAGAACATTATCCAGCGTGCTCTTTCAAACATTCACAATAAATTTACTCTTGTTTATTAATGGTTTAGTGATTGTCACTGTGAAATAAGTAACCATGGGTCCAAAGAAGCTTTCTAGTGGCACCCCTGTGGTAAAGAGAGTGAGGACCACCATCGAACTGAAGAAAGAGATTGTTGAAAAATATGAGAGTGGCGTACATGTGAGTGAGCTTGCCAGGATGTACAAGAAAAACAAATCTAGTATCGTGGAATGTGGAATGGGTTACAAAGTTTTGTTGAAAAACACCACCCTGAGCAAGCTGAAATGAGCCATCTGTGCAACCACTTCAGTGACAGAGCCATGTTGCACTTCAGGAAAATATTAAACAGGCGCCAGAAACAGAGGACTGTGGACAGTTATTGCATGAGGCAGGGATCCAGTGACTCTCAAGCTGGTCCTAGTGGCATTAAAAGAAAAAGAAGGGAAGTAACCCCAGATAAGGACTTGTTACCTGAAGTCATTTTGGAGGGGGATTTCCCTTCCAACCACTAACACCCTGCCCCTGTCATCCTCCCTATCTTCCAGATGCCTGCAACTCTCTTCAATAAAGGTAAGTAAATGTTATTTATTAATCTGTTTGTTATTATTCAGTATTAAAATGAATTTTTTGTGAATATTTTTGGATGTCTGGAACGGATTAATTGTATTTACGTTATTTCTTATGGGAAATAAGGTTTCAAATAACGAACTTTTCGTGTTAAGAACTAGCTCCTGAAATGGATTAAGTTCGTTAGTTGAGGGACCACTGTACAAATGTTTGTGCCACGAGACCTCTGGCTCGTTATTTGAGATGACAAAATTTATATCATTGGTAAAGAGCACTGGTTTAAGATGTTGGTGGCATTTAGTAATTTGCTGTTAAAATGTAGATACAGTATAGGAGTGAGCATAAGATGCTGCTTCAAGGAACATGTTCATTGGTACTTGAAGTTCGTCAGGTGTTTTTATTAATTTTTTTTATTCCTTTAGCTACACTTCTATGTATTTAACATTCTTAAATTATTGTAGTAGTTTACTTATTATAATACATTATTGCATTTCTAACTAAATCATTTTGATGTAATATATTACAAAGAGAATTGTGCTTTAAAATAATTTGTAGGTTACTATAGTCAGTGAAAATAAATTTAAATACCAGTTTATTGTAGCTTATTTATTATTGATGCACAGTAAGCTATTTATATTTTATTAAATTTTTTACATGTATTGAAACAGGTGTGAGCAGCAGTGAAATGGGTCGTACATTTAACTGTGGAATTGGTTTTGTGTTGGTGGTAGGAGCAGAGGAGGTGACGCAGGTCACTAAGCTAATTTCCAACAACGAAGCCCTTGTTATTGGAGTGCTACAAGCACGACAAAAAGGTTAGAATGGCATTGAGGCAATACTGTGCTGGTTAGTCAAGTTAAATTTTCAAATCCCATAATTGGGATTAATCCTAATGTTTGCATGGGAGTGAATAACTGCGCAGTGCAGTACGTATAGTGCATCACATGTGAATATAGAAAAATTCATACCATACTAGAAGGTTGCATACAAAAGTTATAAAGTTTTTACTTGCATGACTATGATATATTGAGGGGTCACAGTGTAAAATGTGAACTTTGATTATTTTAATTATTGTATAAGTCTTCTTTCAACAAACTGGCCATATCCCACCTAGGCTATTGTATAAGTATCAGCAGTTTATCACTCTACTTTTGCCCCTAACTTAGGAAACTAACCTGCACGAAGACCAACACACATCATAATCACGGAATGGGTTCAAGCCCCACTTGTTCTGTGATTTGTTTGCAGTCATGTTATTACGATTTCATGAGTCAACACACATCCTGTTTCTTTCGCATCTCAAATTTGGTTTTGCAGGGTCTCCACAAGTTGTGATTGAAGATCTGGAAAATGTGTTGAGTGTTGGCGCAGCCTCTATGCTTCATCTGGGCCCCTCACTTGTAACTCCATGCAAAAGAGTTGCAGTTCTTATCTCCGGCTCAGGAACTAATCTGCAGGTTAACCTTGTCCTCAGTGTAGTTTATGTGTATTTTACTTTTAATTGATCGTTTTCCACTCTGGTGAATGTTCTAGACACTATTTTTATGTTTTAAGTGCTCTATTTTTTATTAAAACTTTTGACTGGAATATTTTCCATATCAAAAACATTTGAATGCTTTAATGTCCCTATAAAACCCTTGTAAGCTTCTACTTGAGATACATGAAAAATTAATCATTTTTTTGGCTAAACGTCAGGGGTTGAGTTATATATGGGATCTGATTGTGCTGAAGTAATATACAGTGGTCCCTCGGTTTTCGCCGAAAATTTGTTCCAGAATGCTGCTCAAGTGCCATTACCAAACGAATTTACTTCCTTAAGAAATAATGTCACGTAGGTTAGTCTATTTCAGACCCCCAAAAATACACTTGCAACAGCACTTACGAAAATACACTTACATAAATGTTCGAGTTTGGAGATGCACGAAAACCGAGGGACCACTGTATATGGTGTACAGTATTTATATTTAACAAAGGGTGTTTTAATTCCAGGCATTACTAGACCACACTAAGTCAGGATTGAGTGCTGCCAAAATTGTTCTAGTAATAAGCAATGTTCCCGATGTTCAAGGACTCCAACGTGCCAAGGATGCTGGGGTAGCTACCAAGGTGAGGCGTATTGATGGTAAAAAAGTGAATTAACTTGGAAATGTGAGATTTACTAATATTTCTGATAAAAAAAAAAAGATGAAGCAGTCTGCTCTTTTTGTAATATTGTCAGAATCATATGAAAGTTTACTTGTAAATGCAGAAAGGGGTGACCATACTGAGTTATAAGAAAGAAAGTACCGTCACGTTGGGAAGAATGCTATATTTGTTATAACTTTGACAGCATATCACTAGAAGACATAGATAAATTTTTTATCTTGGTAAATTACTTAACCCTTTCAGGGTCCAAGCCGTAGATCTATGCATTGTCCACAGGGTCCAAGAATTTAAAAAAAAAAAAAATTCTTATGAAATGGTAGAGAATCTTTTTCTAAAGGTAATATAAAACAAAAAAGTATGAAATTTGGTGGAAAACTGACGAAATTACACTATCACAAATTTGACTGTCAGTGATATTTACATTTCAGCAATTTTTGCCTACTTTGACCCCTATTTTAGGCCAATTACATTATTCCGGTTGACCAAATTCTTAGCTATTTCGTTAGTATTACTTCTATTTTATTGATTGAGCACAAGAAACTGCCCAACCAACTTTTTCAAGTAGCCAATAAAGTAATCAGAAATTGGTAATTTCGCCAATTTCACACAAAGTTCAAAATATTCCAATTTCAAAACAGCGTCCAGAATAAACAATGCAGGCATTCCTGGCACTAAAATAACATTTCCTCTGTTTATTAGTTATGTTTCGAGGCTTTACACTTAAATTCCATTTTTATTTTTTATTACATAAAGAATTTTTATTCACACCAAAAAATAGATGAATTACTCTTATGCAATATTGTAATAATTGTATAAACACTATCAGTGCATTTGTAAACGTATATTAGACCCACCAGTTGATGTGTATTGGTCGCGTGATGTGATTTGTTTACTCTTGAAAATCAGCAAAAATCAAACATTTCCGCTATTTTGAGCTCAATTAGAAGCTGTTTTCAGTACTAAAACCAATCAAAATCATCTCTATTTCTGTAATATATATTCCATTCTATCAAATGAGACCAAGAAACCGTGAATACAACCGTAAAAAACACATGAAAATACACCACAAAGTTGCTGTTTTAATAAAAAAATAACACAGTCACAGTTATTTTTTCTCATTATGCACTGTGTGCTTCAGGATTTACTTTATATGGTGCACACTTACCACATAGATGCATTCTCTCATATCGGGCTCTGGTGGTCTGCTGGCTAAAGCTCTCGCTTCACACGGCGAGGGCCTGGGTTCGATTCCCAGCCAGGGCAGAAACATTGGGCGTGTTTCTTTACACCTGTTGTCTATGTTCCCCATCAGTAAAATGGGTACCTGGGTGTTAGTCAACTGGTGTGAGTCGCATCCTAGGACACTGACCTAATCTGCCCGAAATGCTCAGCATAACAAGGGACTTTCTATATAGTAGTATGTCACTGATGTCAGCTAGGCCTGTATACCATGTACATGTACTTGTAGTAAATAAAGATATTATTATCTAGGCCCAAATTTAAGGATCACAGCTTATCTGAGTGAGCTGAGCTCATGGCGTAGATCTACGGTTTGGACCCTGTGGGCAATGCGTTGTACAGTTGTACATTTTATATATCCATCTTGTCATTATAATTTTTCATATCTTGATTAGACTAATTTACTCATATTATTTTGATTAGAATATCTCCTAATGTTTCATTTAAATATTTTCATTTTGGTTTGTTGTACAAGGTAGTGTGTCTAGTTTAAACCAAACATGTTTATTAGGTAGTCATAGTATAGTGAATAACACAGTGGCCTTCTAGTTTTAGATCTGGCTTGCCATGGGTTCAAACCCCACTCCATTCAGTGAGATGTACTGTTTAACATTTTTCTTTTTTCAACACATTGGCCGTCTCTCACTGAGGCAGGTGACCCCAAAAAAAAAAGAAACCCTTTCACCATCACTCAACACTTTCACCATCATTCACACATAATCACTGTCTTTGCAGAGGTACCCAGATATGACTGTTTAGATGTCACTCCAAACAGCCAGTATCCCAAACCCCTTCTTTAAAGTGCAGGCACTGTACTTTCCACCTCCAGGACTCTAATCCGGCTAATATTTTATCACTTTGAAATTAGTTCCAAATCGCTTGCTGATTTGCAAATAACATTATTTACTACATTATGAAAATTAAATTACTTGTCCAGTACTATGACTTGGGTTTTTTTTCCAGGTAATCCCTCACAAAAACTACAAGAATCGACAGGAATTTGATGCAGCTCTGACATTGGCATTGAGGGAGGTAGACACAGAGCTCATCTGTCTAGCAGGATTTATGAGAATTCTGACTGGCGAATTTGTAAGGACATGGCAGGGACGGCTTCTCAACATCCACCCATCTCTCCTGCCATCATTTAAGGGAATGCATGCACAGAGACAAGCGCTAGAAGCTGGAGTGACACTGACTGGGTGCACTGTGCACTTCGTTGCTGTGAGCATCTCTTGGGGGAAAGCATTATTTCTTGAATTGTGTCTTAGATGACCAATTTTTGTTACACTGACTATTTCCCACCATGGTAGGGCAACTGAAAAATTAATGCTGTGATGATATACTGGTAGTTTTTAAAATTACAAACTAGCAGTGCTTTTTTACCTAACTGGAAATTAAATTAGGGACAAGATTTTTAAATAAATTATCAAATGTTACTGCAGGCTTAGATATATAAAAAAACAGTGGAACCTCCACTAATGAGTTTAATCCATTCCATGACCTTGCTCACAACTGGATTTGCTCATTTGCAGAATCAATTTTCCTCATTTAAATTAATTGAAATGGAATTAATCCATTCCAGTGGAATTCCAGACACCACAAAATACTTTAATTTCCCTAATATCAACTCTACAGCTTATTTATCTATCACAATTCATCTAATATGACATAATAAACAATATTAATAACATAGAAACATGATATATACACTAGAATGAATGAAATACAGTGGACCCTTGAAAATCGTCCACCTCCCAAATTGAACAATTATGTAAGTGTATTTTTGTAAGTGCTTTTGTAAGTGTATTTTTGGGGGTCTGAAACGGACTAAGCTAATTTACATTTTTCCTTATGGTAACAAATTCGTTTGGTAATGGTACTCAAACAGCATTCTGGAAAGAATTATGGACGATTTTCAAGGGTCTGTATTATGTATGTGAGTAGTGTTCATGGAGGCGGAGGCCACTGCCTCCGCCTCCCTGAGCGGCAATGTTTTGATACACACTGCCATCTTGTGGTGGCGATCTGAAACTCACTTATAGTATTATTATTATTATAATTACGTATTATTTATTAGTACGTACGTATTCTTATAATAATCTTTGCTTACCATTTGGAATTTTTATTCACACAAAAAATAGAAAATTTACTGTTATGCAGACTACTGCATTATTGTAATAATTGTACGAATAATGTCAACCCATTCATAAGTGCATATTGGAATGGCCACTAGACAGGTATTGACATTGGCAAAATCAAACATTTCAGCTACTTTGAGCTCAATTTCAAAGTACAGTGGACCCCGGTTTTCGTTATTTTTTCGTTCCAGAATGCTGTTCAAGTGCCATTACCAAACAAATTTATTCCCATAAGGAATAATGTAAAGTAGACTTGTCCTTTTAGATCCCCAAAAATACACTTACAAAAGCATTTAAAAAATACATTACATAAAAGGGCGAGTTTGGAGCAGGACGAACACCGGGGTTCACTGTACTTTTGTTGTGAAAGCAATCAAAATCATATCGATTTCTGTAATATATCTTCCATTCTTCAATTGGGGGAAAACCATAACAAAATGTACCGCTAATGGCCGGCTAAGGCTGAGAAGTGAACTCTGTTATTTAAAGTCAGATTTCTTAAATTTTGGTGTATGTTAAGAAACATCTTTCCATCATACATTGCCCAAGTTTCAATAAGATAGTCCAACAAACAAATGAGATCCAATTCCCTAGATCAAGAGCAAGAGCCCCTCACCAGTGTCAAGGAACCTCCTTTGAGGCCCTCTCGCATCTGGAAATTTGCTTGCCTATGGAAGCAAAAATCGACCGATCGACTGCTCGATCTGGGAAAAACCCGCGCATGGATGCGCTGTTAGTGGAGGTTCCACTGTATAGTGCATGAAATGAGAGGAATGTTATACGGCTTTGTTCGGTGTTGGTTCTTAGAGGGATCACGGTGTCATATCCCCAGGTTCTTAGAAAATACAGCATCGTTGATAAAAAAAGAAAGGCTTTTAAATATTTGAAATAATTTTGTTTACAATGTAGCAGCTTATTTTTTTTTTTTTTCATGTTTTAATAAACTACGTATGTAACTGATTCGGTATTCCATAACTTAGTCAAAAATGTTCAAAGTTTTCTTTAATTTTATCCACATATGGTAATTCTCAAAAATATTTGTTAACCCTGTAGCTTTCTAGAGACTAATTTCTACATCCTTGATAATTATTATTATAATCAAAACCAAGTGCTAAACCCACTAGGGTCATACAGCATATCCTTGATAAACTTAAACTTTACACAATATTTAAGATAAACACACCCATACTTTCCATGGTAATAATTTTCATTCTTATTTACTACTACTACTGTCCATTCAGGAAGAGGTTGATGGAGGGGCTATTGTGACCCAGGAGGCTGTGCCTATCTTGCCTGGAGACACACAAGACATTTTAGTGGAACGCATCAAAACGGCCGAACACAAAGCTTTCCCAAGGTTAGTTATGCTGATGCTTATGTTGGAGTGACTTGTAATATAAAAATAATCATTTACATTTGCTTTATAATTATCCTTTTCTGTTTCCTTGATGGTTCAGCAAGTAACAGGTTGGGCATAGCTGTAAGTCCATGCTTAAGTAGAGTTTTTTTTTTTTTTCATCAAACCGGCCCTATCCCACTGAGGTAGGGTGACCTAAAAAGAAAAACAAAAGTTTCTCTTTTTAAATTTAGTAATGTATATAGGAGAAGGGGTTACTAGCCCCTTGCTCCTGACATTTTAATTGCTTCTTACAACACACATGGCTTACGAAGGAAGAATTCTGTTCCATTTTCCCATGGAGTTTAGGTAGAGGTATTCTCAGGAAAACAATGACAAAAATTTTTTTTTTGTTGTTGCAGAGCGATGGAGATGGTAGCCAGGGGCCAGGTTGTTCTCAGAAATGATGGCTCCTGTACTCGGTTATAGTAGCGCTTGCAGTGCTTCCTCAAGAAATGGTAGCAGATCATTTCAACACTTGTCCAATTGACAGATGGATGATTTATATAAATCCTCATTTAAGTTGTCTTGGACAGGTGATTTCAAATTGCTCAATACATACATTGTAGTGGCTTCCATGCTTTAACATTTCTGCAATAGGTTCCATAGTTTACACAGCTTGAAACTTAAAGAATATAAGAGCACAATACCGTGACTGGAGCAACATGTAAATAACCCGCACATATGATGATGTTTCAATCTGCCTTTGATCAAATCGGACCAAAATGTCATCAAATATTTCATTCTCTTGTGTACAGGTTATTTATATATTGAAACTTACAAAGCAACTCATGCACTCGAGTTTTATTAATCACTAAATATTTGTTTTTTGTATAGGATGTACAGTGGTCCCTCAACTAACGAACTTAATCCATTCCATGAGCTAGTTCTTAACACGAAAAGTTCATAATTTGAAACTTTATTTCCCATAAGAAATAATGTAAATACAATTAAACCGTTTCCACCCAAAAATTTTCACCAAAAATTCATTTTTTTAAAGAATAAATACTATAGTTTTACATACAGAAAACAATGAGAAATACATATAAAGCACTAATTATAATGGACAAATGAACAGTTAAATAAGTTTTACCTTTATTGAAGACTCTTGTTGGCGTATGAAAGTTTGTTTAGAGAGAGGACAAAATAGTCCTTCAATATGACAATAATATCAACTCTACAGCTTATTTATCTAGCACAAATCATCTAATATGGTGGCTAGAGCTCTCGCTCACACGGAGGGCCGGGTTCGATTCCTGGCGGGTGGAAACATTTCGACGTGTTTCCTTAGACCTGTTGTCATGTTCACCTAGCAGCAAATAGGTACCTGGGTTGTTAGTCGACTGGTGTGGGTAGCATCTTGGGGGACAAGAGTAAGGACCCCAATGGAAATAAGACAGACAGTACTCGATGACGCACTGACTTTCTTGGGTTATCCTGGGTGGCTAACCTTCCAGGTTAAAAATCCGAAGAAATCTTATCTTATTAATAACATAGAAACATAATATAAACTCTACAATGAATAAAACATGTCATTGAATCTGGAAGGACTGGTTTATATATTGAAACTTACAAAGCAACTCCTTATGAGTTTTTTTTAATCACTAAATATTTGTTTTTTTAAGGATGTACAGTGGTCCCTCAATAACGAACCAATCCCTTCCCGACTGGGTTTTTAAAAAAAGTTCATAATTTTAAACTTTATTTCCCCTAAGAAATAACGTAAATACAATTAAACCGTTTCCACCCAAAAATTTTCACCAAAAATTCATTTTTTAAAAATAAATA
>WNWK01022477.1:0-32486 GCA_009830355.1 Cherax destructor
ACCCCACACACACACACAACAACACACACACACACACACACACACACACACACACAAAAGAATCACATGGAGGAGGCCCAAAACGGACTTCAAACAGACCTGGACAACGACTCGGGTCTAGCAACTGGTTTCCCGAATTCAACCCCCACCAAATGCAAAGTCATGAAGATCGGAGGGGGCAAAGAAGATCGCTGACAGAGTACAGGCTAGGCGGACAAAGGCTACAAACCTCGGCAAAGGAGAAAGACCTTGGGGTGAGTATAACGCCAAGCACGCCCCAAAATAAAGAAAACCCGCGGCAGCAATGGGCGACGGCAAACCTAAGATTAGCTTCCGTTACCTTAACAAGGAATCGTTCAAGACACTGTACACCTGTAGTCAGGCCCATACTAGAATATGCAGCACCAGTCTGGAACCCACACCTGGTCAAGCACGTAAAGAAACAGAGAAAGTGCAAAGGTTTGCGACAAGGTTAGTTCCACAACTCAGGGGTCTGTCCTATGAAGAAAGGTTGAGGGAAATAGGACTAACAACACTGGAGGAAAAAAGGGGTCAGAGGAGACATGATAACGACATACAAAATACTGCGGGAATCGACAAGGTAGACAGTGATAGGATGTTCCAGAGGGGGAACACAGATACAAGGGACACAAGGGAAAGCTGAAGACTCAGATGAGTCAAAGGGATGTTAGGAAGCATTTCTTCAGCGACAGAGTAGTCAGGAAGTGGAATAGTCTAGAGAAAGATATAGTGGAGGCGGGAAACCCAAACATAGTTTTAAGACAAGGTATGATAAAGCTCATGGAGCAGGAGAGCAGAGACCCAGTAGCGGACAGCGAAGAGGCGGGGCCAGGAGCTGAGCCCGGGACCCTGCAACCACAATTAGGTGAGTACAATTAGGTGAGTACACACACACGCACACACACATACACACACACACACACACACACACACACACACACAGGAGCTATGACTATGACTTGGGGCCAGAAGCTATGACTCGACCCCTGCAACCACAACTAGGTGAGTACACACACACACACACACAGGTGTGTGTAGGTAAGCGAAAACTAATTGTAATAGAGAATGGAAAAAGTACAGAAGACAAAGGACCCAGGAAAATAAAGAGATTAGCCGAAGAGCCAGAAAATGATATAGCATAAAAAGTCAAGTCTGACCCAAGCTGTTGTATAGCCACATCAGGAGGAAAACACCAGTCTAGGACCAGGTAATCAGGCTGAGGAAGGAAGGTGGGGAGTTCAAAGAAACGACCAAGAGGTATGTGAGGAGCCCCAACATGATATTTAAAGAAGTCTTTACAGAGGAGACAGGAAGGACTCCAGAAATTCAGAATGGGGAGGTATACCAACAAGTACTGGATGAAATACACAAACTGAGGAGGAGGTGAGGAAGCTGCTATGTGAACTCAATACCTCAAAGCGGTGGGACCGGACATGTCTCTGAGGGTAACTGAGGAGTGCCGTGGGTATGGGAAAGGGGGCAGATTCTTCGTACCACGGAAGCCATGAGTTATTATGCGGATGCTTGGTTTGAGTGTAAGATGAGTCAGGGGGGAAAGTGATGGGATATCCCGGGATGTAATTTTAGATTGTATAGTTGAGAGGATAGGGGCTGGAGATAGAGAGCGAGGGAAGGGTCTATAACTGAGGAGGAGGTTTGGCAGGCAGGAAGGGTCGGGGCCTTGGGCAAGGCCCCTGGCCTGGATGGGATTTCTGGGGTTTTTTATAGTTCATTGGGAGGTTCTGCGGGATGCTAGTTAGGCTGTTTAAGTTATGAAATTGAAAGGTAGTTTGGGTGGGGATATGTCAATAGGTAATGTAATTTTAGTGCCGAAAAATCGTGCATGTGGGATGGTTAGATTATAGGCCAATCACACTTATGTGTGCAGATTATAAGATATTTGCACGAATTCTTGCTAATAGAATGAAAGGAGTTTTGGAGAGCTTACTGGAGGGGGTCAGTAGGGATCCAGGGAGAAGTATGAGGGAGGGTCATCGGAGGATCAAAGGTTTTTGGAGAGCAGAAAAGCTGGGGTGTTTTTGGGGGGTTGATTGGGAAAAAGGCGTATGATAGTGTTGATAGGGATATGTTGCAGGCGGTGCTTTTACGGCAGGGGTTTGGGGCGAAGGTCGTGGATTGGGTCCGCACTTTGTACGAGCATGCACGTTTGAGGGTACAGGTGAATGGGAGGTTGGGGACCGGGTGCTTTGGGGGGGGCGGGGACAGGGGTGCCCCTTGTCACAGCTCCTGTTTGCGTGTTTCCAGGACCCTTTTTCAGGTTAGTGTCAGAAGGGGTGAGGGAAGGGAGTAATCATGGGGTGGCAGAAACGGGTATTATAGGTTATGTAGACGACACCACTATTTTAGTAGGCACAATGGAGGGGTTATGTAATGTAAATAGGATAATTGAGGTTTTTGGTTTGGCCACTGGTATGTGGGTGAATAGGGTAAAATCGAAATTATTGGAGTGGGGGAATGGGTAGGGGGCGTTGGGTCAGGGTTTGGGTGGCCAATAGTGGATAGGTTAAGGATATGTGGGTGTGGTTTTGTACTCAGGCCAGTGTTGCACGGGAGGTGAATTCCTCGGCAGTGGTTAATGCTGCTCTGGGTAGGATGGGGGTGGCGGCTTGGGGAGGTCACTCTCTTGCAGAGGGTTGTAGTTGTTAATTCCTTAGTATACAGTAAGTTGTGGCATGTAGCTGCGGTATACCACTCGTGGAGGACGATGTTCTAAGATTGCAAAGTCGGGTATTAAGGTTTATATGGGATTATGGGAGGCATTGGTTAGGAGGGATGGGTAATGACTAAGGTAGCGAAGGGAGGGCTAGGCTTGATACCACTGCAGAGACGTTTGATGGGCATATATGTTAGGCAGGAATACCTAGCACGAGGTGGGATTCGAGGAGTGAGAGTGGGGAGGGTAATGAGTGAGGTTCGCAGATGGTGTAAGGGTGGGAATTTGTTGTTTTGTGAGGCAATTTTAAGGTATCTTTTGGTGGTTCCAGATCCTGGTAAGGTGAAGGTAGGGAGGTTAGATAAGGTGGGAAGGCGAGAAAAGGAGGTTTTAGGTATGGAGGTTTATCCGTGTTATGATTGGAATGTAACGTGGTTTTGGTTTAGGCGTTTAAAGTTGCCTTAAGGTACATGAGATTGGTTTTCGGTTTTTACATGGTATATTGGCGTCTAGGGCTCAGCTTTTCGTGATGGGACTATCGGGCGATGGGTTTTGTCAGGCGCTGGGTTATGGGATACGGCTTTCCATGTTGTATATTTTTGTGGGGGTCTTGAGGGGGTGAGGGAATGGTTTTTAGGGATCATCCGAGGTGGGGGGGTGGTTTATCGCTGTTAAGATGTTTAAGTCTGGATGTTGTGGGGTGCCCAGAGGATGTGAGGTGCGGTGATGTATTTGGTATTGGATTATATTTATGTTTCAGGAGTATGAGGGAGGTTCGGAGTGATGTTAAGATTAGGGCTTTGGCAGCGAGATTTTATAGGACTAAGTGTAGGAACCAGGAGTTGTAGGGAGGGTGTGGGATAGGTTTTTCTGAGGGTTATAGGAATTGTCGATGGGCGTTGCTGGGTTAACTCTGAGCTATAGTTTCTGGGGTTTTTACAAGGAAGGTTGGTTTCTTGTGGGGGGTTGAAGGGTTAGGTGTGAAAGTCGTTTCGTGGGGTTTATGTATGGGGTTGGGGAGGGGTGGTTTCTCGGGGTTTTCCGGTCATCCCTCACCCTTTTCCCTTGGGGAAAGGGGTAGGGTTTTTTTTATGGATGAGTATGTGTGTGGGTATGTTTGGTGACTTGGACGGGGGAGGGAGGGAGGTTTTGGGTGGTTCTATTTTTGTCCTTTTGGGTTTCAGGTTTTTTTCCAAAGGGGGTTTGCTTTTACTTGGGGGCCAGGTGTGTGCCCTAGTGTTTTTATATTGGTTTTTCCTTATGGTTCTCTTTTCAAAGAGGTTAAATTTTTTTTTTTATACTATTATTCCCTTTTCATGGCTTCGTTATCTGGCAATATTCTTCGTATTTTAATATGAGAAGATGTAATGCAGTTCTTACTTTCTATGTATGTATAGACACTGGATGGGACTGATCCGATGACTTTATCACTGTGTGGTGTTGGTACCAGGCCACAGGTTTCCATTTATTGAAGTTTATATGACTTGCATGCAATGTGTGTGTGCCTAGGATCATTATTATTGTTGGGTCACATTATCACGGGTTTTAGTTGTAGGTTTAGGGTTTTCATTGTCTGTTTTTAAAACCCTTTTGGGATTTCTATGTTTTGTTTCAGTTAGGTATATTTTTTTTTTTTTTTTTTTTTTTTGTGTATACATATTGGATAGGATCTTATATAGGTTTTGTTGTACTATGTGTAAATTGCTTTGCAGATCTTATAGGATCCATAATCACTGTTTTGTTTTGTTACTTTCATTTGGAATGCTTAGGATCTTTTATTTGTGAGACGGACTTTTGTAAAAAAAAAAAAAAAACTTTTACATTTTTTGGTTACTTACATGTTTGTGTTGTTTAAGTTTGTTTTGGCATTGTGGGGAGGTTAGGAGTTATGTAACGCTATTTTTTTGTATTGTTTGTTGCATTTATGTCTCAGTCTAATGTTGTATTGACAACGCTTTGTATGCATCATTAAGATTGGTATAAAGGTTACCCTTTTCTACGGAGCTTTTAAGGTTTTGTTTGTAAGTTTAATGTTTTATTTTTGAAGTTTCGTTGTTATAGGGTAGTTAGGTTTTTGGTGTTATTATGGCACATTCTTGTGTGGGGTTTTAGTGCTTACTGTTGTTTTGGTATGTTTTGTTATGACCTTACTTGTAGTAAGGTGACTATTGGTGTATTGCTAGTATGAAAATTGTAAGTTTTAAATATAATATAAAAAAAAAAAATGTCTCGTATATTGGAACTTGGATTTAGCGATTGAACAATTAGTTGTATTTGAAAAGCACTGACAATAGTGAATGGACCTGTCCTTTAAATGTTTAATTGTAATTTTGTGTTAGGTATGGTAGGGTCACGTATGTGTTTATGTACATTGGGGGGTTGGCGGGGTGGGTGATGAGGGTCGACTTATTACAAGTTGGACAGGGCGACAGTAGGAGGGGTGTGTGTGGCTGTGTGTTCCGGAGGGGGGTTGGTTCTTCGGGATAGGCTTAGGTTGGGGTTTGTTTTGGTTTTGGTTTTTCGGGTGGGGGGGATCATGGGAAGGCGTAAGGATTAGCCACCTCTGTGTTGGTTGTTTGTATGGTGTGTGTGTTCCTTCTGAAAATTTTGCTTAAGTCTCCTGTGTTCCTTCATATCCGATGTTTAATGATCAATAGTGTGTGTGTGGAATTTGTCCATGGTGGTACTTTTGTACTTTGTTATATGTCATAGAGAACATTTTTGCTTTTACGCACGATAATGTACACATTTTTTTTTTCTTTTCTTTTCGCCCTTTGGGTTTACAGTCGTGTTTGTGTGATGCATATTATAGTTGGGGTATAGGCAGATCTTGTATTTAATAAGGTAAAACTTAATACTGAGAATTCTAGGATATTTACCTAAAATCATACCTTAGCAACAGAAACCAATATGTGTACACTAATGGAGCTAGCTCCACCGTGCAAACTATTACCGTAAGTGTCCCACAGGGAAGTGTTCTTGGCCCACTACTCTTTCTCATTTACATTAACGACCTACCAAATGCCTCTCAACTACTCAAACCCATACTTTTTGCAGATGACACTACATACGTTATCTCGCACCCAAGCCCAGACATACTAGCCAACACTGCAAATACTGAATTGCAGAAAATATCTACCTGGATGATGACCAACAAACTTACTCTCAATATTGATAAAACCTATTTTATCCAGTTTGGGAACAGAGCTACAAACGGACCACTTAACATAATGATAAACGGGTCCCCTATCACAAAACTCACAGAGGGAAAATTCTTAGGAATCCATCTTGACAGTGGCCTCAAATTTCAGACACATATACAACAAATTTCCAAGAAAGTCTCAAAGACCGTGGGAATACTATCCAAGATACGGTACTATGTTCCACAACCAGCTCTCCTTACCCTATATCACTCACTCATTTACCCCTACCTCACCTATGGAATCTGCGCATGGGGCTCTACATCAATAACTCATCTCAGACCACTAATAACACAACAAAAGGCAGCAGTTAGAATGATAACAAATTCCCACTCCAGACAACATACTCCACCAATATTCAAAAACCTAAACTTACTTACCATACAAGACATCCATACTTTTTACTGTGCCTATTACATACATAGAACACTCTATGCAAACATTAACCCACCACTCAAACTTCTCCTTACCAACTTTAACAAGACACATGACCATAACACTAGACACAGATCACTCCTCGATGTTCCCCGTGTCCATCTAACACTATGTAAAAACTCAATGCATATAAAAGGCACGAAAATTTGGAATTCATTACCTGTCATTGCCAAAGAAACCCTGCCTGTACCCCAATTCAAAACGATGCTAAAAATCACCTTCTCACCCAAAGCTAAATGCTCAATATCAAACATTCCAACAAAGTAGAATAATCACTTAATGTAAAAACCTGACTAATCACTTAAATGTAAAAACCTGTTATGAATAATACATACTAAGCTAACTAGTACCTAACATTTACATTATAATGACCACGTAAACTGTAACTGCAATGCAACTAATTGTTTTAAATTGTTATCTCACTCAATTAGTTGCATTGCTACAATTAATTGATATGTTCAACTTATATTCAAACTTTATAACTTAGATACGCAATTATACTTATTTTATAAATTGTCAACCATAACTTTTTACCATGTAGTCTAGATTAAAGTAGTCTTAAGAATGCCCGCAATGCACAGCATATTAGGGGCTTTTGGCATGTACATCTCATTAAGAAATATATCTTGTCTACCATGTATCATTGTACCATGTCACAATTAAGTATTATTATTATTATTATTATTTATGTTATCATGTTCATACCCATTGTATATTGATGGTAAATTGTTGCATGTTATTGATAAAAAGCTGAAAGTTTTTATCAAGGTGGCAAGGACAATGTTTTACATTGTTAGAATATAAAGTTTGATTTGTACGTTATGTTATTGGAGGACAAGGTTGTATATTTAGGTATTAGCTGGGCCTAGTCTTGGGGAGGTGTGTAGGGGTGGGTTTCTAGGTTGTTAGTCGGGGGGGGGGGACTGTATGTATTGTATGGGAGTGTTACAAGTCGTGTATGCTTGTACTCCAATTTTTTTTATGTTTAATTTCTATTGTATGTGTTCATATCAGAATAATTTTATCCGAGTAGGCTATTATGTCTATGCATAAGCCGGTGTTATCATTGAACGTTCTTCAGTGTTTGTACAAGTATGTTGTTATGCACAAGGATTGATAAGGAAGGTCATGTTAAAGTTTTGCAGTATGTAGTTAGTTTTGTGAGGTTGCCTCATGTTCAGGCGAGTGTTATGTTGGTTGTTGGATTTTGTAATATTATTATGTATGCTGAAATATGTGTCAAATAAAATATAAAAAAAAAATTGTAATTAATCCGAAAAGAGAAAAGTTGAAGATTTCTCTAAGAGTGCTTTTATATGTTTTAAAGTTGTATCAAAGCTAAGTCACTTTACGTTAAAAAAAGCAGAGTGGAAACTATCATATTAAGCTATTAAGTGCTAACGGGTCTGAAATTACTCTAGATTAATTGTTGCTGAATCTAGAAAAAGTATTAACATTGGCTGCACCCAATGTAATTATTTAACTTGAACTAACCGGTTTCCTGATTATCATCCAAAAATAATAACATTTTCCACTCAAATTAGATACTAAATGATTAATTTATTAAAGAAATAATGGAAACTGTGTGTTATAAAAAAAAATTATAAAGAACAATGAGAATTGGTAATGGTTCATTATACCTAAGAAATCAGGATACCAAAGTAATTTCATTTACAGAGACTTGTTCTTTTTCGTTTGTTACAGGATAGACCATAACAGGTCTAAACAGGGCCCCTGACGTAACAGTAACCCAGGGTCTTCTCCATTTGGTGATCTGACACTGACTTCCACAGTAGTCTCAGTTTGTGTAAAGATGTAACATTTACTACACTATGACCAAGAGTGCAGCAAATTTAGTGGATGAGGGATCAAACAATGAACCACATTCACTGTTCATCACCTAAACTGGGAGTATCCTGTCCCCTTAGGGGCATCTGTAACCTTCAGGGGGCATCTATGCCCTTCAGGGGGCATCTGCAACCTTCAGGGGGCATCTGTGCCCTTCAAAGGCCATCTGTGCCCTTCAGGGGGCATATATGCCCTTCAGGGGGCATATATGCCCTTCAGGGGGCATATATGCCCTTCAGGGGGCATATATGCCCTTCAGGGGGCATATATGCCCTTCAGGGGGCATATATGTCCTTCAGGGGGCATCTGTACCCTTCAGGGGGCATCTGTACCCTTCAGGGGGCATCTGTACCCTTCAGGGGGCATCTGTACCCTTCAGGGGGCATCTGTAAGCTTCAGGGGGCATCTGTACCCTTCAGGGGACATCTGTACCCTTCAGGGGGAATCTGTACCCTTCAGGGGGCATCTGTACCCTTCAGGGGTATGGGAAACAAGTAATGGGGGTATGCGACCCATCTCTTAACCATTTTTTCTATACATATTTTAGAATCATGATTTTCTTTTAGCTGTTTAGTTGCTAGTTATCCACATAAGTTAGACCAAGTTATTATCTTTTGTGCGCCTACTGATAGCTAATAGGCCTACAGATGATGGTGCCCACAGTCTGGGGGTCATGTTGGGCAATAACTTGGTGGTTGAATCTTAAAAAAAAAAAGGTCAGGTACCCCCTGATATGAAGTGGGATTTTAAAGTTGTTAGGTTCAGAATATTAATTATTTATTCTACAGAAGAACGTACACCAACAATAACAGCAGCAGCAGAAACAAGAACAGCAGGGGGCGTGGTGGCAGCAACAGCAAAGGCAGTGGTGGCAGCAACAGCAAAGGCAGTGGTGGCAGCAACAGCATAGGCAGTGGTGGCAGCAACAGCAAGGGCAGCAGCAGAAGCAGTAACAGGGTTAGGAAAGGCAGGGGCAACGGCGGCGGCGGCGGCGGCGGCGGCGGCGGCGGCGGCGGCAGCAGCAGCAGCAGACAGAAGTAGGAGTGGCAGCAGCAGCAAATAGCAAGAACAAGAGTGATTCTGTGTATACTTGGAGAGGGTTCTGGAAGTAAACTCCCCCCGAGGTCCGGTCCATGACCAGGCCTTGCGGTGGATCAGGGCCTGATTAACCAGGCTGTTACTGCTGGCCGCATATAGACTGACATACGAGATACAGCCCACTGGACTGTGCCTGTCCAGTGCCTTCTTCCTCTATCTCAGTGCTCCATGCCAGGGAAGATAGGCCTATCTGATGGAGAGGCTTATCCTCCCTTGCCACATCCCCCCCCCACATATCAGTGTTCCACACATACACGTCTCATACAGAACTGTTTGAGAATTATAGTTTGAACTCTTCATTTTAATATTTTGAATCTGACATGTAGATTTCAACTACCTGAATGAACTGACTGACTTACTGAACTGACTTAGACTTTCTGACTATTCTGACTTACTTTCACAGAAGGGAAGCCTGACAAATCTAGAAGCACTGCTCTGAACCTGGGTCTAAATCAACTGATGCCTTGCTGTCAGCTGTATAATGAACTGTAGGATAAAATAACCCAGAGAACCATTACAGATTTTATGCACACCAGTATAACCATCAATTTTTGAACTAGAACCTGTACTATCCACCTCAGCCCAGTAGAACCACAGTATAACTCTTCACTCAAACACCAGTTCTAACAATTTCAGGAAAGAAATACTATTATTCCTGTTGTATTTGTTATATGCAATATCAAAGCTTAATAAATAACCACAATGAACAATTGCACACTGATGTGAAGCCCTACCCCGCTACACCCGCAGGGGACGGAGATGCCACCTTACCCAAGTCGACGAATGCCACCGCCTCGCCGCCTAGCTTTTATTTTCTAAAGTTTTCCATAACTGAGTAGTTGGAATCTGTCTTCATTGAACATCATATTGTTCTCCGTTGTCCATTGGAAATCTTAGTTTCTATCTTCTTGGAGATTTGCAGTGTCCTCAATAGATGACACTAATGCAGAACCTAATATCGACTGCAAAGGATGATACAGTGCTATGGTTTACATCTCTGTCTGATATGAGAATTAGGAACAAGATCGGGGCGAGTACTGTGCCTTGTGGAACAAAGCTGTTCACTATGGCAGCTTCCGATTTAACTGTTTACCACTACTATTTGTGTCTTGTCTTGTCTGAGCAGGGATCATATACTAGAAGAGGTTTTTGCCTTGTTTTTGGCATATAAAAAGAAATATTTCGATTTTTTTTTTAAATTTTACAAATCACTTTTAGCTCCACTTATCTCTCCTGAATCCTGTATGAGTCCTTTAAATTCAGCTCAATATTTTCCACTTCCCTGGTTAGTGCTGCTTTCCGTGTTTCCGATTATTATTATTATTATAATCAAAAGAAGCACTAAACCAGCGCGGCGGGGCAGGACAGGAAGCAGGGAGAATGGATTGTAAGCGGGAGATGGATGATTAGTAGGGTATTGAGTGCAGCAGGACAGTGGGTAGTGCAGGGATAGAGGGTAGCAAGAGATCGAGGTAGAAGGGACTGAGGGAGGTGCTAGAGGTATAATCTTTAGAGTTTGTGTAGTAAGTCAGTGTTACAAAATGACACGATATCTATTAGTAATAGACATCTCCAGTGAACACTAGAAAGAATAGCCCTTCTAGCATCCAGCCTGTTACTGGGCTTTTGCAACAAAGTCAGTATCCTGGTTCAGTTATCCGACATATTATATAGCTTAAGAGGATTGCAACTGATAGGGTACTAACCAAACAGATATTTAAAAGGTTTATTAACAAAGTGAGAAAATCTAGGGTAGCAAAGTAAATCAAATATAAAGACATTAATTAAGATATCAATTAGGAGGTTAATTAGGAGGGTAGCTCCTACACTGCTCTCTTATACAATAAGTCTGTGCTGAGGGCACATATATATAAATGACTCAGAAGTACCATCAGGTACAATGTCAGTAATTACAATAATATATACAAATAAGAATAAATGTGTGTATGAGTGTGCTCCCGGTAACTCTAAGACTCCGACTAAACCAGTGTACGACTGAACTTCTCTTAAGCTAGCTGCTCTAACAAACAGACAACCAGAACAGCTTGATTGTCCAGTAAAATGACCAATTCGCAGAACAACACTATAACAGGCAACAACAACACAGCGTCAGGAACAAGGAGATAGAAAATCGACCCTAACTGGGGACCATCAGTAGATCCTCCAAAACAGTCACAAAACTCCCTTTCTACTGAAACTAGGTTCAGCATAAACAATCCCAAACTGTGGCGGTGCACAGATGCCTTATCAAAGTAGGTCCAGAGCTATAGCTAGAGACCTGAGATTTATCAGAGTGTCAAAGTGACACACAACCCAGAACAACGTCGAAAATCACTGTCTAGTCTATACTCTGTGAACAGAGTTACACAGAGTTCTGAGAAGAATGATTTGCCTAACCAACGAATGCATACTCTACCCAACAGAGTCTAATGTCGAGAAAACAAGTAGAAATAAGAGTGAGGTGTTGACTCGACGAGGGTCAGCAGGCCAGAGAGAGAGAGGGAAGAGGAACAACCACCCAGCTCAGGTGTGTTCAGCGACTGACTCCCCCTCAGCAACTAGACGCCGGCAGCATAACAGTAGTTTGCCAACTCCAAGGCAGTTACGACACACTCGACAATAATATAAAATATCACATCCTACCTAATAAATATAGCTAAGTCAAATAGGTCAAATAATAGTCTAATAGTATAAAGCAAGATATTAACGATTTAGCTATTATCGAGAATATCAGCAATATAAAATTATAGAAAATGGAAATATACATTATATACATTGAGGCCCATTTCTGGGGGCGCAATAGTCAGTTTCTGTCAAAAAGTCAACGAGTCAGGATTAAGGAGGGTCCATCAGCAAGAAGGGAAAGTAAAGAAAGGGAAGAAGAGCGAAGACGCCGTTGGAGGTAAATTCTGCGTGCTCGTTGATAGAGTGGGCAGTCCAACAGAATATGTCTAACAGACACAGGAACCTGACAATGCTCACAGAGAGGGGCAGGGAACCTCTCCATGAGATACCCGTGAGTAAGAGGAGTGTGGCCAATGTAAAGACGGGAGAGTGTAGTCTCCCAACCTCGACATTGGTGACAAGAAGAAGGCCAGAAACCTAAATTCCGTTTAATAGAATGAAGTTTGTTATTTAGCAGGTCAGACCAGCGTTGTTGCCAACGGGTGCGAAGGAGGGTAGCAATGACCGCAAAATAGTCCGTATAAGGAACACCTCTATATGAAACTGGAAGGTCATGTACTGCTGACCGCGCAGCAGTGTCTGCCTGTTCATTTCCCTGTACGTCAACATGACCAGGGACCCAACAAAAACAATATCTTTGTGCTTGCTAGAGATACAGCATAACCAAAGTTGGATATGAAGAACTAAAGGGTGAGGTGTATCAATTTTACGGATAGCCTGTAAAGCACTAAGGGAGTCTGAAATGACCACAAATGGTGATACAGGCAGTGATGCAATACGGATAAGTGCCACAAGAAAGGCATATATTCAGCCGTAAATATGCTAGCCAAGGGTAATAGATGCCCTCGTACGGCGCTGTCCGGAAACACTGCTGCGAATCCGACGCCGTCAGACGACTTTGAACCATCAGTGTACACTGCGATGGCATGGGAATGAGAACGGAAGTGATCTTGAAAAAAAGAGCGAGAAGCCGCCGTAGGTAGTTGGGCTTTCGCGCAAGGTAGAGGAATAGAACAGACACGGACAGCAGGAACTTCCCAAGGGGGTAGGGGAAAGGAAGACGTCACATGAACATATAGAGGTGGGAGCTGAAGGGAAGACAGGAGTGAATGTAGACGAAGAGAAAAGGGACGAAGTAAGCAGGGGCGGCGAACAAATAAAGAGCGTCTATTAACATCTGTAACAATCCTATACATGGAAGGATTGTGGAGGTCATGAGAGCGGACAAAATTGCAAATGCAATGTGCATCACGACGATCGGATTAGGATGGAATGTTCGCTTCTACATAGAGGCTCTCAACCGGGAAAGAACGAAATGCACCAAGGCATAAGCGTAATCCCTGGTGATGGATGGGATTAAGGATGAAAAGAGTAGCAGGGGAGGCCGCCGAATATATCTGGTCACCATAATCGAGTTTCGACAAAATTAGGGCTGAATGTAGGCGAAGGAGAGTTCTACGATCAGCCCCCCATGAAAGATGTGCGAGGGTTTTAAGAAGGTTCAGCCGACTGTGACAAGTTGCCTTCAGAGAGGTAATGTGAGGTTTCCAGGACAATCGACTGGTTGAACAGGAGGCCGAGAAACCTGACTGTATCACGTTCTGGGATACATGAGCCGTATAGGTACAATGGATGATCAGAGACCACTGAACGTCTAGTAAACGTAATTTGATGAGTTTTGCCACTAGAAAATTTAAACCCGTGAGTGGTGGCCCATTCAGAAACCCGGTTGATGGCATGCTGGAGGGAAACTGCAATGAGGTGACAGTCAGCAACCGCACAAGCTATAGCAAAGTCATCCACATAGAGCGATGACCAAATATTGGATGGGAGAACAGATGACAGATTATTTATAGCAAGCAGAAAGAGTGTTGTGCTCAGAACACATCCCTGGGGGACACCTTCGCTTGGACAAATTCCGGGGAAAGCTCATTACTAACCTGGACATGGAAATGTCTGTCAGTTAAGAAGGCCTTAATGGTAGGTTGCCTCGGAGGCCTAAGGAGTGGGCCTGGGCCAAGATATTATATCTCCAAGTTGTGTCATAAGCCTTCTCAAGGTCGAAAAAGATACCAATAACCGAGTGGTTATTAACAAAGGCATTACGAATATACGTATCCAAGCGCAGCAAGGGGTTAATGGCAGAACGGCCCTTACGAAAACCATATTGACTAGGGGAGAGACTATTGTGTGTCTCTAAATACCACATCAAACGTCTATTAACTAGACGTTACATCACCTTGCAAACTGCACAGGTAAGAGCGATGGGACGGTAGTGAGAGGTATCACGTCCCGTAGTACCTGCATTGCGAAAAGAGAAAACAATAGCAGACTTCCACAGCTGGGGAAGAACTCCTTCCGACCATATAAGATTAAAGAGTCGTAAGAGGCTGTCCTCTTAAGAGCAGACTGATGTAAATGCTGTAGCATACGAATATGTATGCCGTCTGGCCCAGCTGCCGATGATCGGCAAGCAGTGTGTGTTGCCTCCAGTTCTTGAAGAGTAAAAGGTACATTATAAGATTCTTCTCTAAGAGAAGAAAAATCTAAGGGCTTTAATTCGCTGGCAGACTTAGAAGAAAGGAACGAGGGGCATAGATGGAGCCCCTGAGATATGCAGACTAGATGATTACCAATTTCAGTGGCAACGGCAAGAGGGTGTGCTATATCGACATCAGCAACCTGAAGAACAGGAGCCGGGTCGGGGGAGAATTTACCACTCAATTTCTGCACTTTCTTCCAGACTGCGCTCATCGAGGAAGCCGAAGTGACAGTAGAAAAGTACTCTCGCCAGCAAGTGCGTTTAGCATCACGTATGACACAACGAGCAATAGCTCTCTTCTGCTTAAAATCAAGGAGTCTCTCTGTGGTTCTGTTATATCAATACCTGCCCCACGCAGCGCGTTTCAAACGCACTGCCCGAGCACAAGTAGGAGACCACCAAGGCACGCACTTCTGAGGATGCTTGCCCGAGGTTTGGGGAATAGAATGTGAAGCCTCTGTGAAGATGGAGGACGAAAAGAGATGTAAAACCTCATCAATAGAGGACGAGGTAGGAACCTAATGAAAGGCAGTAAGATGTGCGTAAAGGTCCCATTTCGCCTGGTCAAATTGCCAGCGTGGGCAATGAGGAGGTGGAGAAAACAGAGGGGACTTAAGGATGATTGGGAAATGATCGCTGTCATGTAAGTCCGGGAGGACAAACCAGGTGAAGTCAAGGACTGTTGAGGAAGAGCAGATGGAGAGATCAATACAGGAGAAAGAATGAGTTCGAGGATCAAAATGGGTAGGAGTACCCGTATTTAAAACATGGAGGGGAAGAGAAGAAATGCCTCCAACTGAATGCCACGGGAGTCCAAGTGCGACCCTCCCCACAGAAAATGGTGTGCGTTAAAATCGCCAAGTAACAGAAGGGGTGGCGGTAAGGAAGAAACCAGAAAATCAACATCTGGGATAGACAATGCCAGCGAAGGGGAGAGAGATAAAGAACAGAGTGTATACCACTTATTCAAGTGGATACGCACTGCCGTGTAATGTAAGGAAGAAGGAACAGAGCTGACTGTATGGAACACCAGTGCGTATAAGAAGAGCACTTTCGTTAAAGGTTCCATCGGAAAAAGGATCCGATGAATATAACAAATCATAGCCTGAAAAGGGCCTGATAACAGTGGATTGTAATTTGGGTTCTTGCAAATAGACCCCAACAGGGAAAACTGGGAGAGCAACACCTGAAGTTCACCCTGGTTACCCTTAAGGCCTTGGATATTCCACTGCAAATATGCCATGATTTATGGAGAGAAAGATATAAGTGGAAGTGAGAGGAATCTATGGACTAGAGTTAGAAAAGTCCACGTGTGGAGGCAGCGGAAGACCTGTAATCGGAGGAGGAGGAGGACTTTGTGAATTAAGGGGGAGTTGAGACGAAGGAGAGAGATGAGGAACTTCAGGTGGAGTAGTGTCCATCATCGGTCCAGTCTCTGAAATATATTCTGCACTAGCGAGGAGATAGAAGAGGAAACTGTCGAAGGGGCTTGGGAGGGGACAATGGATGAAGGTAGTGTATGAGGAGGAGGATGAACCTCCACACATGTTATAGAAAGAGTCGGAGGCGAAGAACCTGGCAGTAGGGATTTTTTGCTGGGCTTATAAGAAGGGAGGGGGCGATGAGGTTTAGGTGAAGGACGAGGACGTGTAGACTCAGAACTGTGCGAGTGAGTAGAAGAGGGAGTGTGGATAGTATGGGAAGCCGAGGTAGGGACCTCGGAGCCAAGAACATCAAAAGGATTCGAGACAGGGGTGACTGAGGATGAGGCGACAACAGAGGAAGCCGTGGAAGTTGGGACCCCAGAAGCGGGGCGATGTTTAGCAATGCGAGAATAGGAAATACGGGGAAGTCTCCCTTGAAGGCGTAGATGAGGGATGGCAATAGCATATGAGAAGCCTTCCGCCTCTTTGAGACAACGGATTTCCCGCTCATTTAGGTAAACCTGACAACAGCGAGAATACGATGGATGTGCCTCATGACAGTTAAGGCAAGAGGGAGGTAGAGTACAAGAAGGACTGGCATGGTCGTCAGCACCACAGACTGGGCATTCGGCCATGGACCTGCAATATTTCGCTGGATAACCGAAACGCGGTGTAGGGGTCACCTTTCGAACTTGTAAATGTTGACCTGCAATGTAGACCGAAGGTGGAAGTTCTCGGCAGTCAAACGTTAAATGAGCTATATTGCAAGAATTGACAGCGTGAAATGAGATATCTTTACCAACATAGTGTAGCAGAGCCTTAGCAATACTATGGTCTGAAAGATAGGTATTAGGAGAATAAGTAAGTTTATTCAGGTATACACAAATACATGTACATACATTATCTTACATAGCAGCATATGTGTAGAGAACCTAGGATAACCCAAAAAAGTCAGACAGAGTGACTTATTTCCATTGGGGTCCTTTTTATACTTTAATATTTTATATTCTAGGATATATGTAATTATATTATAAAGGATATATGTATACTAGAAATAAGGTAAAAAGAGTTATTTACATATACATGTGTGTTAGCTAAAAAATAAAAAATCATTCTCCTCCCTTCTGTCGCTACATTCATTAGGTACCTTTTGGTTCTCTTCTTGAACTGGCTCATGCTATGACTGGCTTTGACATGTGCAGGCAGCCTGTTCCATTCCTTTATTGCTGTACAATAAAAGGTGTTTGAAGCCACTGCGGACTGTGGCGATCGGTACTGACAAAGTTGTGCTCTCTCCCGTAGTACTATGACTGCTTTGGTTCCCAGCCTTGACAAAATTGGCAGCAAGATATTCTGGACACTGTTTGTGAGCAATTTTATAAATTTGATTTAATTTAAGTTGTTTTACTCTGCCTTCAATATTCAGCATATCCAATTGTTGTAATTCATCCTGGCCTACATGTTCTCTTGGACCCAGGTCCAGGATGAATCTTACCCTTTTATTCTGGGTGATTTGCAGCTTATCTTTCAGTTTTTTTGTCAAGGCAGAGTACCATGAAGAGCAAGCGTAGTCCATATGACATTGTATAAGGGCTAGACATAGGGTCCTGCGAGCCTCAGTAGGTAGACACTGTGCTTGTCTGTAGAGAAACTTCAGTCTGGCATTCACTTTCTTTACTACACTGTTCCCTATCAATTCTCCTGACATGCATGGGTCAAAGGGATTCCCAGATATTTTACTGAGGAAACTGAAGTGATGGATTCCCATTACACAGGACTGTGAAGGTTGTCGCCAATCTTCTCAGGAAAAGTATAATAGAAAAAGACTAATAACAAGAAAAATAAACTTTATTTTAATAATGAAATTTAAATAATAAATACGTAAATATGATTATAATAATCCTATATTAAGAAAAATGAAAACAAAAAATATATATGATTCAAAGCTAAATATTTACAGCTGTGGTCTTAACACTGAAGCAATGAATCCCTGTGATGACTCCGTGGTGGTGGTATTGTTGTTGTTGTTGCCTCGATGTTTTCCACAAATCCAACAGTTTTCCAAACTTCCACAATGTCACAAATGATGTCAGGGACTCAGTTGAAAGTTGTCCCCTAGTGACGTCCAGTTGCCTGATGTTTCTAGTGTGTACTGAGGTACTACTGGTGTAGTGCAGAAATGGTGGTGGTTACTCTGTTTCTCAATTGGTGAGTATGCCGGCCCCCCACTCAGCCTTGAATCCGATGATCTGAGGACACAGAGGACTGTGAATGAAACCACAATAATTACTCACCACTCTAGCATTAATTTACATAGTAGGCATAAGGCCTTTAAAAGAAATGGCGAAACTAATAATTAACTCTACCAAAAACCAAGGCAGGACATAGCAGAAGTGAATGTTGTTAAACATGAGTGAAGCTCCCAAATAATTAAAGAGTGAAGCTCTTAAACATAAAATAATGAAGATACAAGCAGCCGTGAAGTACTTACAGTGAGATCGAGCGTGGTCAGTCAAGTGATTTCAACCGATGGCCGGAGCCTAGCATTACACCTCTCACCGGGTAAAAAGGGGGGGGTATAGCAGCAGGAGACACTCACCCCACCTTAACAAGCAAACTACCACTCAACCATCACTCTACATACCTTCACACTTTCATCACTCCTATCTATGGACTTTTCCCTCACAAGGACATTAAAATTATTTACCCTGCTCAGTTTATATTTCGTGCCAAAGAGTATGGCTTCTGTTTTCCCTAGATGTAACGATAGTTTGTTCCAGTGTTAATACATTAGCTATATCTTGTGGGTCTTTACCTGACACTAACAGAGCACTGTCATCTGCATACAGTAGGAGTTTGCACTTGACACTGATGGGCATATCATTTACATAACACAGGAATAATAAAGGACCCAGAATACTACCTTGGGGAACTCCACATGCTATCAGCAGTGGTTCTGCTTCCGTTTTGTTGATTTTGACAAATTGTTTCCTTCATTGGCCACCCAGCTCTTGCCGGGTGCGGGTGTGCTGTTCCCTGGGCTGCCACCTAGCGGTGATCAATGATAACTTCATTTTCTGTAAACATGGCGACGGCGAGCAGACGCAGGATCAACACAGTCTGTATAGATATGGTGACTGGGGCTTTGCAACGTACTCGGCTACAGTTCTGCCAAACATATAAGGACGTCTATGTTTGGGACCAGATTTGTATGGCGTGGCGCTCAACGGCGTTAATAGAGTCTTTGTAAAACTCTTAACGGCTGAGTTGTATGAAAGGACTGTCGACCTCCATCAAGACAGAGTATATACGGTACATTCTGGCCTACAAGTGCGACTGAAAGACGTGTCGCATACTTACACTTGGATTAGGGTTAAGAATGTGCCGTTTGAATCGGACTCGGTGGACATCAGCGAAGTATTTGGAGCATACGGCATTGTGCATGCTGCCATGCCCGGGAAGTGGAGCGAGGGTCCGATGGTGGGCATTTTTGAGGGGACATACTCACTGAAAATGACATTACGCAAGCCGATTCCCTCTTACGTCGTACTGCCGGAATTCAGGACTCAGCTATACGTGACGTACATGGGACAGCGAAGGACCTGCAGGTTGTGTGGGGGTAGAGCATGTGGTGCTGACTGCATGCGAGAGGACGGGACAACGGGTGGATACTGAGACGAGACCTGGAAGTAGGACGCACGAGGTTGTGCAGGATCCGGTGGACGCTAAAGAGGCCGGAACTAGATCATGGAGCGAGATCGTTGAAGGATCGCAGGTGTGTCACACATTGCCAAAGGCGTCCGTACAGGAAGCTGCTGGTGGTGGTGAGATGCACCAGGCAACGGCGAGGATTCCCTTTGGAGGAGGTATTACGGAAATATTGGATGACCGTTGCCAGTACTTAGTGTGGAGGCATGTGCAAGTTTGGATGAGGCAGTGAGTGTGGTGGATGAGTTGGTGAGTAACAGTGTTGAGCAGCAGTCTTTAGTCCGAGAGCACGTATCGGTTGAGGTGCATCGGCAAGAGAGTGTCGAGAGGGATGATAGTATGGAAGTGGTGCATGGATCAGGAAGCGTCGGGCACAGTGACTGATAGTGAAGATGTATTGACCCCAGCATAGAGGACAGGTAAAAGGTCAATGGTGGAGGTGGCGAGAAAGGACCTGGGAGTTTTGCAAGATAGAGAAAAAGTCAAGGGTGGGAGGCAGTTGAGTAAAACAGGAGGTAAGGGAAGGCGGTCTCCAGCCTCCATCCGGCCTAAGGGCAAACCCTCACAATTGTTTTCAAGTGTCTAACATTAAATGTAAATGGTCTGCGGAGGAAATTAAAAGGGCATGGGTAGAATGCACATTGAGGAGGTATGGTGTAATGTATTTTTTTACAAGAACATAATTTTCGGTGCGGAAGTGAGTTGCAATTGAAGGGATATAAGGTGTATGCTGGTTCATCGGGAAATTAAAGGGTGGGGTGGGGTAGCAGTCGCAGAATCTAGCCCTTTAAATTATATGCTTGGGAAGAGTGTGGGGGTCGGGATAGTGAGGGTAGAGGGGAGTGGGGTGGAGTGCGGGTATGTTCATGGGTGTATACATGCCAGCAGAACATTCAAGGAAGGTGAAGGTGTTATTTGTAAGGGATGTAATGATATATGCTTTCAGGGGCTTACCTGGGGTGTCGATAGTAGGGGGGATTTTAACTGCATAATTCGAGAGAGGGATGTTGAGCCTAGGGGGCGGGTGTGTGTTGTTGAACTGAGGGATTTATTATGAGTGCGGGGTTGGGGGATGAGTTGGGGTAGGGGGTTCGGGGAGCATACATTTGTTAGGAGGGGTTATGGGGCTAGGTTAGATAGGATTTATGTTTCTGGGTCTGTTGTGGTGGGTAGGATCAGTTATTTGGATGTGGGTTTTTCGGATCACAGGGGGGTGTTGGCTGAGGTAGATTGGTCAGGAGCAGCTAAGTGGTATAGGGGATATTGGAAATTGAATGTTAGGTTTTTATCGGGTGAGGATAAAAGGGTTGAGTTTGCAGGTTGGTGGGGTAGGTTATGGGAACGAGGGCGTCGGGAGGAAGATTTGGTGGGTTGGTGGGTGTCAGTGGGAAAACCGCACATACGTATGTTTTATCAGAGATTGGGAAAGGAGGAGGCGGAATGGCGATATGGGATGCAACGATATTTAGAAGGCCTGCTACAGAGTTGTTATGTAAGAGGGGGATATGCAGTTACGAGGGAGATTAGGGAATTGAAGAATAGGTTGATCGAAATACAGAATGAGAGGTTTGGGGTGTGTAGGATGAAGGCGGGTATAGATGATGTGTTGTGGGGGGATAAACCCTCAAAATATGTGTTAGGTCAATGTAGAGTGCATAGGAGAGAAGGACAATGGAATATGTGGAAGTAGAGGAGATGCAGATGGTTATGAGCAGGGAATGAATATTAGAGGAACAGAGGCGATAGGGGTGTACGTGGACAAGTGGTTTCAGAGGTACCTGAGTAGTGTGGATGTGGAGTTGGAGGCTTGTAATATTCTTACAGAGGGATTTTGGGGAGGTTAGAGGAGGGGATAGGGAGGGTATGGGGGTAATCAGCGAAGAGGAGGTATGGGAGGCAGTGAGTGGGCTTAGTAAAGGCAAAGCTCCTGGAATAGATGGGTTGGCAAATGAGTTTTATAGGGAACACTGGAATAGTATTAGAGGTTGTGTGGTGGAAGTGATGAATCGGATGAAGAGGGATAGGAGGATGGGGAAAGGGATGGGGATGGGTGTAATGGTTTTGGTGAAAAAGGGAAGGTAGGTAATATGTTGAGTAATTACAGGCCACTGATGCTCATGAATGCAGACTATAAGATCTTTGCAAAAATATTGGGAAATAGATTGAAAAGGTGCTTGAGGAGGTGATTGCAGGGGGAAGGGGGATCCCAGGAGAGGGGTGCTAAGGGACATGAGAGGATTAAGGGTTTTTAGATGGTGGTAGGGGGGCATCTTAGCTTTGGACTGAAAGGGGCGTATGACAGTGTGAAACGTGATGTGTTGTTTGAGGTGATGAGGAGACAGGGTTTCGGGAGGAAGTAGTGGATTGGGTCGGTCATTATATGAAGGTGCTTGCGTTAGAATACAGGTGAATGGCAGGCTTGGGGTGTGGTGGAGATGGATAGGGTCTGCGACAGGGGTCCCCTGTTGCAGATTCTCTTTGCATGCGGCAAGATCCATTCTATAGATTAGTGGACGGTGGGGTACAGGGAGGGGGGGCGGGATAGAGGGGTGTTGTGTGTTATGTAAATGACACCACAGTGCTCTTAGGAAATGTGGTTGGTTTTGAGATGGTTCGGAGGTGTTTAAGGACTTTTTGTGAGGCCACTGGGATGAGCGTGAATGGTGCAAAGTCGAAAATGTTGGAGGTAGGATCCTGTGGGGGGAGCTTGGGTCAGGGGTATGGTGGTCGTGGTGATCATCACTATCTGTGGAATTGTATACATGAGGGATAGGCATCAGACGAGAGAGGTGAATTCAGGTCGAGTGGTGCAAAGGGCGAGTTGTGTATGTCTGCATGGAGGCCGAGTGATCTCACTTTGCGACAGAGGGTACTTGCTGTCAATACATTGGTCTACAGTAGGATTTGGTATGTTGCTGGTGTGTACCCACTGTTGCAGGTGGATGTGAAAGAGTTGGAGCGTAGAGATTTAAGTATATCTAGGGGAATGGGAGGAATTGGTTGCAGAAGGAAATTGTTAGGAACGGGTAGGGATGGGTGGTTTGGGTTTAATTTGGTGGAGCGGAGACTGGTGTGAGAGTGAGACGGTGTTTGGTGAGGAGAGGGGTTTGGGGGGAAAGGAGGAGGGTGGTGGGGTCGTATTGAGGGAGAGGGAGTGAATGGTGGGGGAAAGGAGTTAGATTACTGTAGAGATTTGTTGAGGAATTTAATGGTAATTAAGGAACCGCATAAAATGAAGGTGAATAGGATGATGGGTCTTGGTGGGAGGCTAAGGTTGTAGAGGGGCAGCGGTTTTTCCAGTATATGATTGGGTTCAGATATGGAGGGGTTTTTGAGGACTTAGGTTACGCCAAGAGATCGGGAACAGATGTACGGGATTTGTTACATGGGGCGTAGCGTCAAAGGCGGTATTATTCAGTATGGGGTTGGTACAGGAGGGCAGGTGTGAGAGGTGTGGTATGTTGGAAACTGTCTTGCATGTGATATATTTCGGGAAGCTTTGGGCGGTGGGAGTGGATGGGGGTGGTATGCAAACTTGGGGGAGGGGGATACAGTTGTTGATGGCACTGTTCCTGGACTTGGGAGGATTGGATGACAGGGTTAGGAGAGGCCTAATGTATTGTTTGGTTGATTTCGTGTGTGGGTCATGGAGATTGAGGGAGGTGGGAATAAGGGAAAGAATTAGGGCATTGCTGGTAATGTACACGAAATGTAGAAACAGGCAGGTGTATGGGAGGATTGGGATAAGGATTTTAGTTCGCTTATAGGAATTTCCGGGTGGGAGAGTTATTATGGGTTTGTAGGAGTTTAAGGGGGCTTGGCTCTCAAGGACTTGTTTTGGGAAGTACGGTTGTGGCTTTGTATGGCCTGGATGTTGCCTGGATTGACTGAAGTTGGTATGGTGGGGGAGGGTTTGGTGGGGGGGACGGATGACCTTTATACTGGGTGACGGGACAGATGGGTTTGGGTGTATGTTGTGTGATCGAGGGGATGTGGATTTGGGTGTGGGTTTTTTAAAGGGGGGGTGTAATTGGGGAAGAGTAGGGTTTGTCCTGTTCAGTGCTGGGTTTTAAGTGTGTTGGATGTGGAGTGTTATTATTGAAGTTTGGTATGGTTGAGGTACTGAAACCTGGTTGATGGGTCTGTGGACTTCAGGGAGATTCAAGACTTGGTGATGTTAGGGGACGGTAAAATGTTTGGTTACTGTCACATGAATTTGGTGTACTTTTTATATATTTTTCGTCGTTGTACTCGAAGATGGCAAGGTTTGACTTGTCATGAGCAGTGGAACTGTGTTAATAATGAATAGGACAGGTGGTACTTGTGGTATCAAGTTTGGGGTGTGAGTGGGTATACGTGGGGCATGTCATCTGTATGATTGAGTATAATATATATTGTGCCTGTGTGTGGAATACTATAGTAATTTGTGAGAAATGTACATTGTTTGGTGTACGACATTACTGTACCAGTGGATGTGGAAATGGTAATGGCTTGGGGCTCTTCTCATATTGGAGTGGACAGATATGTGGTACACGGGACAGGATACAGTGGTGATTTACGCTATCTGCTTTATATATTGTACATCCATCCTGTTGTAATAGGGTCACACGTAGGTTGTTGGATAATGATTCTGGTTAAATGTAATAGGTGCATATAATTGTATGCACATAGTGGTTGGCGGATAGGGACTTTATTGTTCTTAAATTGTTTTACTGGAGATTGATTATCTTATGTTTTGTATTGATTTTTGTAATTATTTGCATTAGTGATTGGGTCACAGTTATTTATGGATATGTTTTGTATTCTGTTTAAAAACCCAATAAAATGTAAAAAAAAAAAAATTGTTTCCTGTTGCTAAGATAGGACTTAAAACCAGTCTGTGGAACCTATGCCGATAGCTTGAAGCTTCTTACATAATAATTGTGGTTGACAGTATCAAAGGCCTTTTTGCAAGTCTAAAGTTACCATTCCTATGAGGTTCCCATAGACATTTCGTTCTCATGAATCCATCAGATTAATTAGGGAGGTGTTGGTTGAGTAAGATCTCCTAAAGCCTGATTGGTAACTATGAAGAATGTTGTTGTCATTAAGATACTTAACTACTTGACAGTACACCGCCCTCTCTAGAATTTTGGATATTACACTGAGTATACTAACAGGCCTATAGTTGCTGACATCAGACCTACTATTTTTCTTGAAGATAGGAGTAACCTGCCTCCTTGAACCCTCTGGCACTGTATTAGTGGTGATGGACAAATTTATTATGTGAGCAATGGGATTGCAGTTCAGATGCCCATCTTTTTTAAATTTAGACGGATGTTATCTGGGCCGGTGCTCTTAATTGGCTTAACCTGCTTAGTTCTTTTTTTCGCACAAGTCATGAGATACACTTACTAGTTGACAACTTTTGGAGTTACTCCTTTATTGGTATAGTATGTTTTAAATTTATCAGAGTCTGTGTTAAAGATATTTGATGCAGCTGGTAGCTACTTACTAGTGTTGATGCGACAGTTGTGTAGTATGAATTAAAATAATTTGCCACTTTTTTGTTGTTTCGGGATACCCGTTATGACATTTAGAACTATGTTAATTTTATCTACGGGTTTATGGTTTTAAAACCAACTGTTTGATTGTTGCCAGAGCTTTCTAGGGTTATTTTGTACCTTTCGATTTTGAGCAATAGTGTCTTGCCTTTGGCCTTTTTTAAGCCCCCCTGCACTCTTTTTCCCACCCTTTTGGAATTCATTTATTGCTGCAATGTCCTTGTCTGTTTGCCTTAAATCTTTTTATCAACTGTTTTTGAATTTCATATTATTCCCAATATCCAGTAGTCATCCAGGGTTCAGTCTTCGTTTAATCCTAACCTCTTTAACTGGTGAAAATTATCAAGGATGGGGGAACATTGTTTTGAATTTTTCCCAGGCATCATTTATGTCCGTGCAACTTGTTATCAATGACCAGTCACAATTGTGTAGCATATTTACCAGTTTTTTTTTACTGTAGTTTCTAGTTGCCTAATTTTTTTGTCTTGTGTGGGCCCCCATCCGTTTCCTAGAAATTTTCCGGTACAGTAAATGATGAAATGATCACTAAGATGTGGTAAGCCCCCCGACTGAAAAATTTTTGTTCGGGGTTACAAAGTTGTGGTCAATTAGGTGGGCAAAAGAACTGTGGACCGGGTTTGTTTTAAATTTAGTTTTGAAATTTTAAATCCAAATTTTTTAATTTTTTAATAGTTTTTTTTTATTTTGCTGTTGAAAAGAAAAACTGAAATCTCCTTTTAGTTTACTGTTCTTTATTGTATCAAGTCCGACAAGATTTTTGAAAAGTCCCTAAGAACGGTCTGGGTGGGAGGGGGAAACTAGTTCACAAAAGGGTTTTTTTTTGGGAAGAAACATTTTAAAAATGAATCCCCAGTTTATTGTCATTTAAATCAGGTCTTGATTATAGGCTGTCGTTCCTTTGTGGAATACCCCAAAACCCTTTTTCTATTCCATCTGCGTTTATATTGTAACCTTCTATTTTGACCTAGTTTTTGTTAGGCTAGAACCCCAACCCTGCCAATTTTGAAGAAGTGTTCTTGCGTTGACATGAATAAAGGAAGGCCTGTTTTCCAAGACAATCATAATCATCAATATATGGCAAGGGGTCATTAGCATTAAAAATAGGTAAATTAATGTCATCGTTGTTAAAGGGTAATCGCAAAGTGCATTTGTTACAAAAAAATGAAATCTGCACCATTACCATAATTGAACACACATCCATTATGAACCAACTTTACACAATTTACATCCATAAGTTTACTGTTCTTTTTTCGTACCTTAGTACAGTGTATACAAATGTCTGGGGTGTCTGATATAATATTGGTTCTATTGTCTGGCATTATATAGCGTTAAGATTATCATTACTAGAACTAGACCTATTACACCAGGACTTATCTGTCTGTTTTGCACCTGTACCATAGATTGCGGTCCTGGATTAGTATGAATATCGCCACCAATAGCGCCATAAAAAGCTGTGCGCCACTGTTTTGTTTTGGAGATGTGGGGTTGCCAAACCTTTTAGGGATAGTGGCACTTACGTTTCTGGATGATGGCCAGGGCTTTCACTTTCCAGGGAGATCACCCATTAACCTTTTCCAGACCCCATGACTGATTTCCTTTCGAGAAAGCACAAAAGATAAAATCATTATGGAGCCGAACCCCGGATGCCAGCCATTACTTTCACCCCTTTTTCATTTTACAATAAAAAAAATTTGTTTTTTACTTTTTTATTAAAAGAAACCACTGGGTCCCATCGACACCTGAAAAGCCTAGATCTTACCTAGAAATCACCACTGACCAGTAAATTTCTGTTATCAACATAACCCGATTTCCCTCACTTGTCCCCTTCCTTCGTAAAAATCCCATCACCCCCACCTTATAGTCCGGTTTTCCCTATCACACTTCTAACTCATTTCCATCCTGGGTGAAAAAGAAGTTTTCAAAGGCGATGCCGCACACAGGGTAAAAAAATTTGTCCATTGAGAAAGAAAAAAGAGCTTTAGGGAGTGGTGATGAGCTGGTCGTTTCTGAGATGGACGAGAAGGAAGGCCAATCGTCATGTTGTTCGTGGTCGTTTGTGTGGCGGGGGGGGTCCGACGTGATGGGGCGGCAATTAAAAATTGCTTTCACCAAAGTATTTTGTAAGTCCAAAAAAAATTTTAAATTAATCGAAGGTCAGACGACGAAAGGGCCAGCGGATCCCCGGTACCTGAAGCAGGTGACGAACCCACCAGCAAGAGGACAGGGGGATTAGGTTGTCCGAAGAGTTGTCCATTAACGAGGTAGGGTCAGAACTAGGTGCCATCAAGGACCGTAGGTTCAAGATTAGGGCCCATGGAGCTTTCTTTTGTTTTAAGAAAAAAAAAGAAAATAAAAATAAAAAATAAAAAAAAGGGGGGAAAGTGGAGGAATAGCCCTTAGGAGGAATGAAAGGGCGTAAATCCCCCCCGCGCCCAAGAGGACCTCAACACCGCAAGTAGTGCAGATGCTGCATGAACCCTGCCATACCCTATCCTTTATGCCAGTAAACCAGCAATCGGGATAGCAACCTCACATCCACTGAGCCACTCGGCGGACAAAAGAGAGGACGGCCGGATATCCACCCCAAAAGATACCGCCTTGGCCACCACCCACGGAACTGAAAGGTGGCCTCCAGAGATACACCGTCACCCGAAAGATACCCAAGGCCACCCCCGGAGACCGGGGGGGATCGACATCCTCAGGCGATCCAGATTCCAGCAACTACACCACCCCAAGAACCTCAACGGAATGGGATTGACCTTACCCTTCCCTACCTAGGGAAATAGAATGCCCGTGAGAGAAGCCCCAGGGTAAAAAAAGGAAAAATAAGGGAGGATGAGGAGGAGGAAAGGGAAAAGGGAGGATGGGGAAGATGGGAAAGGAGGGGATTGGGGGTAATTAGTTTGAGGAAGAAGACCAAAGGTCCCACCTCAGACCGATAGCCCTTTTTCCGCAAGAGCCCTTAAAGAGGCCGTGTTTCGATAATTCATTAGTGAGGAGCTTGTGATTCTTCGCCATCTCGGGAGAGGGAGTTTTCTCTCCAGTTTACTTTTCTTTTTTCTTAGGGGAAAAATGCCTTGAACATACTTCAGCACCAGGAAGTTGATCTTTTCAAGGCCTTACGAGTCCACGGGTTTTGCTCAATGGTTAAAGGGGGGACACAAAGCTAGTTATTTTTGTAAAGTACAGGAAGGTACTGGAGCCAGATACTAAGGGAAAGAATGACAAGGAGGTTTTCTCCGTCATTGTTATTATTTTTTCCCGGGAAATTTATTAATTATGGGGATCTTTTAATTTAAATTTCGGGGTATTGTATTGAGTAAATTGGATTATTTTTTTAAAACAGAAAAGGGGGAAAAAACTACCCTTTCCCCCAGATTTTTTAAACTGGGGAGAAGGGGTGATGTAGTCACTGTGCTTTTTCAAAAAGACCCAATTTTAAACCCGAAATTGTCACACACCTTGCCTTGGAAAAAAAGAAAAGCCCGGGGGCTCTCAGGTTTTTCCCCTGATGGTCGTAACACATGGTCTACATTTAAGGGGGTCTTTAGGGCCATAAAATAAAAAAAATGGCTAAAGGGGAAAGAGAGGGGGGAATTTTCCCTGAGCGGAGCCCTAGACAGCGTGTGTGAAGGGGGAAACCCGGAACCGGGGCATGGTTAATTTTTGGCAGACAAGTCAGTTTACTGAAAACATCTACCCTTCCCCCCCAATAAGTTTATGTCTAATTTTTTTATGTAATTCTTTATTATATTTTGTATTCGCTCTTTTTGTTAAAAACTTTGTTTTTTTCCCCTTTTTTTTTATACCTCTCATGCTATTCCCTTTTTTAACACTGGGGTAATCAGGGGGAAAATTTTACTTGTTGGGGGAAAAACCCGGGGAGAGGGGGAAAATTTCCCCATCCATGCCACTTAAATATCTTTCCAAATGTTTTTTTAAAAAAAAGTTTACCTGGTCCCATTTTTGTTCTTTTTGGTTTGGGGGGGGGCCCCCCAAATTCCCTTTTTTCCCCATCCCCCCCAGGCAATGCCTTTTTTCTTTTCCCCCCCAGATTTTCGTACTTTTTTTGGCATCGTTTTTTTAAACCCTTTTTAAAGCATCGATGAGGCAATTTCAGAAACCCGTCCCCCTTTGACATCCATCTTCCCTTGCGGGCTTGATGATTTTTTCCCCGGAGTCCCCCCCGCCTAGAAAAAAAGGCCCCTTCCCTTCCTTCAGCACCTTGGGGTTTTTGGGTGTACTTTCTAAAATTTAATTGCACAGCCCCAGACCCATGGAAAACATTCAATCCGTTCCCTTTAGAATGGGAACCCCCCCGGGCGGCATGGACACCCCAAACCCCCCCTCCCTATATCAAAAAAAGCCCCTAAAGATGTACTTTGGGGGAAATTCAACTATTTCCCCTTTTTTTTTCTTCCCATTTACCCCTTTTTTTAACGTTCTGGCACACCCCCCAGCACCATTGTATGGATAATGCCGGGGGTGAGGTGCTTTAGAAAAAACAGCCTTTTCTTGGTTTTTAAAGGGGGGGTTTTTTAACCCCCAATTTTTTAATGCCCCGGGCCCTTCCCCCGATGAAGGAAATGCATCCCCGATTTTGATTTTAGAGGCTTTTAACGCCGGGGACCCCTTTTAATTTTTTTTTTCAAAAAACCATTTCCATCGGGGGAAGGTTTTTTTCTTTAACAAAATTTTGGGCGTTAATCTCCCAAACCCGTTTAAAAAACTAAGTGTTTAAATTTTAAATTTAAAGAACAGAGGGGATATTTTGGGTCTCCCCAGCTCTCCCAGACTCATGATTAACAAACTAGGCTTTCCCCCCATCTAAAATCCAAAAAGGGGGTTTTTTTTTTCCCTTTTTTTCGCTTAAAATTGCAACAAATAATATTCTGCGCCAGGCCATCAGTGGGTACTAACCCTTTTGTATAATGGAATACACGACAAACGTGCCCCTAAAATTTTTTGGGAAAAAATCACAATTATATAAAAAAGTGATAGGTCTATAAATGACCCGGTTGGCCCGGGGTTTTTAACTTTCGGCAACAACACCGTTGCGCCTTAAAAAAAAATTTTTAAAATTTTAAAATATATAAAAGTGTTGAAAATAACCCAAAACTGATCGGGGATAATTTCAAATTTAAGGGCCACCCATCGGGCCCCGGGGGCAGAACTGTGATTTGAATCCACGGCTTTCAAAATTCCTCGAATTCTATTGTACTTAACCCTAACTGTTCCCCCTACCTTTTTCCCCATGTCTTTTTTCCCACATCGGGCCCTTTTTCAAATAAATAAACCCCAAAAAATCATAAAACTGCATTTCTTTCTTCACCCTTTCCCAACGGGGCCCTTACCTTCACAACAATTTAGCCCATTTAGTTCATTTTATTATATTTTTGCAAATTTCTATATATCTTTTCCCCGTCTTTGTTTTTCCCCCCCTCTATTTTTCCCCATACTGAGGAACTTGTCTTTTCTATCCTCACCTCTCTCGTTGGGGGAAAACATTCCATATTTACTGAACATTTCCCTAAAAATTATTCACAATCCCTTTTGGATTCATCCGAAAAAATCCCCCCAAAACCCCCTCATCTTAAAACGTGTACATAGTGTAACATTTTCTGTAGTTTCAATGATGTGTTTGGTATGTTGTCGTGTATTTAAGTGTTGTGTCGGTCAAAATCCCCGGGTGGGGTTCGCCCCGGGGGGGGTCTCAAAACCCAGACCGCGCATAAGCCTGGGCCAGCGGGGTTTTTGGGGCCCTGATTGGGGTTCGCCCACCCGGGAAAATTTTTAATCTTCATTGATTTCGTGAGTCATGTTGTGTCGTGTTTGTACCGTTGGAATGTTCATTTTTTGGGGAGATTTCCCAACCCAAAACCCCTCCCATTCCCTAATTTGAGCACCCTCATCAATATTGTGGGACCATCACCTAACCCACCACCTTCTACAACAACCCCCGACATTACCCGGGACATCCTCCAACGCCCTTTAATTGTTTCCCACTGATCTTAATTGTGACTCCTTGCCAGCCATGTTAGGGCCCCCTGGAATCGCTGGCCTGCCCCCTTCTCTTGTATTTTTACTGGCCACAGCTAATATATATTCCTCCCCTTTTATCCAAGTTTTTTGCTGTTTAACTTTAGCACCCTCAAGGGAGGGGGCTTATACAAACAAACACCCAACACCGTCCTCAGATTCATAATGATATTTTTTTCATTCTAGAATATGTCATGTTTCTATTTATTAAAATTGATTATTATGCCATATTAATGAATTGTGAAAATAAGTCGTATAGATGATATTAGGAAATATTGAAGGACTATCTTGTCCTGTCCCCCAAAAACACACCCCCGTCCCCCACAATTTAAACATTCAGAAACAGAACTCTCTGGGAAAACTTTTTTTCAACAGGGGGCCCGTGACTTCAAGCTGGTCTAGTGGCATTAAAAAAAAAAAGGAAGTAACCCAGGGAAAGGGCTTGGACCAAGCTTTTGGAAGGATTTCCCCTTTCCCAAAAAAAAGCAACTCTCCCCCCCTCCCCTCTTCCACATCAACCTCCCAAAGAAGGTAAGTGACATGTTGTTATTTGTTATTCTTCATGTTTTATTGTTTTCTGAGTAATTTAATGTATATTTTGTAAAAAATATTTTATTTTAAAAATTTTGGGGCTGAAACGGGTTAATTTTATTTCCATTATTTCATGGGGGTTTTGGGGTTCGTTAGATTCGGGGTTTTGACGCCCCCTGAAGGGTTAATCAGAACTCGGGGGGCCACATTTCTCATTGTTTTCTGTTTTCTTTTCCCGTTCCTCATCTCATATCGGGCATAGACAGGGGTATAAGCCACAGTGCGTGTCTTTTTCAGATGACACCCGAATCTGTATGACAGTGTCCACCGTTGAAACCTGCAGACTCCAACAGACATAAACCAAATCTTTTGGGGTTTCAGAAAACAAATGAAATTCAATGATGGGAAAATTTTAATTTCTCAGATACGAGAGGAAATTAAAAACTCATCGGGGTAAAAATAATTCCAACCACACAAAGAGCGAAAACTAATTAAAGACCGGGAGTATATGAGAGGATCTCACCTTCAAAAGGGAAAAACACGTAGCAATCGCATCTGTGAAAAATGGGGGGATGGATAATGAGAACCTTCAAACCCGGGATGCAAACCCCTGTTGACCCAAAACCTTGTTCTCTAGGCTGGAATATTGTGCACATAACTGCCCTTTTAAGGCAGGGAAATTGCTGACCTTGAAAATGTGCAGAGAACCTTTCCCCT
>WNWK01022478.1:0-32480 GCA_009830355.1 Cherax destructor
CCCAACTGTTGTTCATGTGCCTTAATGTTCAACTTGTGGGTATTTTATAACATTATACAATACCTATACTAAATTATACAATAACTGCAGTAAATTATACAATAACTACAGCAACTTATACAATAACTACAGTAAATTAAACAATAACTGCAGGAAATTATACAATAACTCTAGTAAATTATACAATAACTGCAGTAAATTATACAATAACTGCAGTAAATTATACAATAACTGCAGTAAATTATACAATAACTACAGTAAATTATACAATAACTGCAGTAAATTATACAATAACTGCAGTAAATTATACAATAACTGCAGTAAATTATACAATAACTACAGTAAATTATTCAATTACTGCAGTAAATTATACAATAACTGCAGTAAATTATACAATACTGCAGTAAATTATACAATAACTGCAGTAAATTATACAATAACTACAGTAAATTATTCAATTACTGAAGTAAATTATACAATAACTACAGTAAATTATACAATAACTACAGTAAATTATGCAATAACTGCAGTAAATTATACAATAACTACAGTAACTTATACAATAACTTTAGTAACTTATACAATAACTACAGTAACTTATACAATAACTGCAGTAACTTATACAATAACTGCAGTAAATTATACAACAACTGCAGTAAATTATACAATAACTACAGTAACTTATACAATAACTGCAGTAAATTATACAATAACTGCAGTAAATTATACAATAGCTACAGTAACTTATACAATAACTGCAGTAAATAATACAATAACTACAGTAACTTATACAATAACTACAGTAAATTAAACAATACCTACAGTAAATTATACAATAACTGCAGTAAATTATACAATAACTACAGTTAATTATACAATAACTATACTAACTTATACAATAACTACAGTAACTTATACAATAACTGCAGTAAATTATACAACAACTGCAGTAAATTATACAATAACTGCAGTAAATTATACAATAACTACAGCAAATTATACAATAACTACAGTAAATTATACAATAACTGCAGTAAATTATACAATAACTACAGTAACTTATACAATAACTGCAGTAAATTATACAATAACTACAGTAACGTATACAGTAACTACAGTAAATTAAACAATACCTACAGTAAATTATACAATAACTGCAGTAAATTATACAATAACTACAGTTAATTATACAATAACTATAGTAAATTATACAATAACTGCAGTAAATTATACAACAACTGCAGTAAATTATACAATAACTACAGTAACTTATACAATAACTGCAGTAAATTATACAATAACTGCAGTAAATTATACAATAGCTACAGTAACTTATACAATAACTGCAGTAAATAATACAATAACTACAGTAACTTATACAATAACTACAGTAAATTAAACAATACCTACAGTAAATTATACAATAACTGCAGTAAATTATACAATAACTACAGTTAATTATACAATAAATATAGTAACTTATACAATAACTTATACAATAACTGCAGTAAATTATACAACAACTGCAGTAAATTATACAATAACTACAGCAAATTATACAATAACTACAGTAAATTATACAATAACTGCAGTAAATTATACAATAACTACAGTAACTTATACAATAACTGCAGTAAATTATACAATAACTGCAGTAATTTATACAATAACTGCAGTAATTTTTACAATAACTACAGTAAATTATACAATAACTGCAGTAAATTATACAATAACTACAGTAAATTATACAATAACTGGAGTAAATTATACAATAACTGGAGTAAATTATACAATAACTACAGTAAATTATACAATAACTACAATAAATTATACAATAACTACCATAAATTATACAATAACTACAGTAGTCAATAACTTCAGATAAATGGTTCAGAGAACCGATAAGTCGATAAATTAGAAACTTTTGCAACACTTGGGTATCTTTATTGTGGAAACGTTTCGCCCTCCAGAGGATTCATCAGTCCTATACAATGAAGAATAGTGAAGATCAGAAGGGGATTGGGGTAATCAGTCCCTTAACCTGGAGTCTATGTAATCAGTCCCTCAGGATGAGGGACTGATTACCTCAATCTCCTTCTGATCTTCACTATTTTGCTTTGTATTGGACTGATGAAGCCAGTGTGTGGCGAAACGTTTCCTCAGTAAACATATCCAAGTGTTACACACGCGTCTAATTTACCAACTATGTGACTTGGATGATAATTAGGTTAAAAATTTTGAGTTAATCTGAAAACAATGTTATTAAGTGCAAAGTAAAGACGATACACAATGAACTAGTAAACAGTATATAATGACAACAGGATATAATGACATGATATAATGACAACAGCATATAATGACAACAGGATATAATGACAGCAGGATATAGTGACAACAGGATATAATGACAACAGGATATAATGACAACATGATATAATGACAACAGCATATAATGACAACATGATATAATGACAACAGCATATAATGACAGCCCATCACCTCTGGGGTGGCCACTGTGGCCACACCAGACCCAGGGCCAAGCACCTCTGGAGTAGCCAGTGTGGCCACACCAGTCCCTAGGCCAGGCACTTCTGGGGTGGCCACCTGCCTAGCATGGGCCAGTAGGCCTGCTGCAGTGCTCCTTCCTTCGTATGTATCAGAAGACAGGGATAATGTTTACAGTTGATGTAATATTAATGAGAACACAACATAGATAAGGAGCAGGACAACAGGATATAATGACAGCAGGATATAGTGACAACAGGATATAATGACAACAGGATATAATGACATCATGATATAATGACAACAGCATATAATGACAACAGGATATAATGACAACAGAATATAGTGACAACAGGATATAATGACAACAGGATATAATGACAACGGGATATAATGACAATAGAATATAATGACAACAGAATATAATGACAACAGAATATAATGACAACAGGATTTATCAGTAATAACAAAATGATTGGAAAACAAAGTCAGTGAGCAAGCAAGCAAGCAAGCAGGGGGACCCCCGAGGTAAGGACCCGCTGGGGGTGACGGGGTAGTGGGGACAGTAGAAGGATAGTTGTGTGAGAGGAAGGTATTACTGAGAGGGAAAGGTGGGGACAGTAGAAGGATAGTTGTGTGAGAGGAAGGTATTACTGAGAGGGAAAGGTGGGGACAGTAGAAGGATAGTTGTGTGAGAGGAAGGTATTACTGAGAGGGAAAGGTGGGGACAGTAGAAGGATAGTTTGTGTGAGAGGAAGGTATTACTGAGAGGGAAAGGTGGGGACAGTAGAAGGATAGTTGTGTGAGAGGAAGGTATTACTGAGAGGGAAAGGTGGGGACAGTAGAAGGATAGTTGTGTGAGAGGAAGGTATTACTGAGAGGGAAGGTGGGGACAGTAGAAGGATAGTTGTGTGAGAGGAAGGTATTACTGAGAGGGAAGGTGGGGACAGTAGAAGGATAGTTGTGTGAGAGGAAGGTATTACTGAGAGGGAAAGGTGGGGACAGTAGAAGGATAGTTGTGTGAGAGGAAGGTATTACTGAGAGGGAAAGGTGGGGACAGTAGAAGGATAGTTGTGTGAGAGGAAGGTATTACTGAGAGGGAAAGGTGGGGACAGTAGAAGGATAGTTGTGTGAGAGGAAGGTATTACTGAGAGGGAAAGGTGGGGACAGTAGAAGGATAGTTGTGTGAGAGGAAGGTTTACTGAGAGGAAAGGTGGGGACAGTGAAGGATAGTTGTGTGAGAGGAAGGTATTACTGAGAGGGAAAGGTGGGGACAGTAGAAGGATAGTTGTGTGAGAGGAAGGTATTACTGAGAGGGAAAGAGTCGAGGCTAAACCCAACAGCTTTGTTTACATGATTACACAATTGTCCAGCAACTGTTGACAACAGCTGTTGATAACAAAATAACTAATAAGTAAAGAATGACGCTAATTATTGCATAGCAATGAAGTGGGTACATTGTACTTTACGTGGAGTAGTGTAATAATAATTATTTTATTACCAGTACATGTACATGATACAACTTATACAGACCATAGCTGACACCTATGACATACTACTATATATAAAGTCCCTTGTTATGCTGAGCATTTCACACAACTTTGGTTAATTTTGTCCCAGGATGCCACCCACACCAGTCAACTAACACCTAGGTACCTATTTTACTGATGGGTGAACATGGACAACAGGTGTCAGGAAACACGCCCAATGTTTCCACCCTTGCCAGGAATCAAACCCAGATCCTGAGCGTGTAAAGCGAGAGCTTATTTAGAGAGGATTATTTAGAGTGGATTATTTAGAGTGGATTATTTAGATTCGGTCATAAATTTAATAATGGTTGTAATCATAACCATAATTTTTAAAGGGGGTGGAGGGGTAAGCCAGTTGAAGGCCTCGGTCAGATGACGAAAAGCTCCAGCTATGGGTCATGATATGACTAAGCCCGCGTCAGGAAACACTTGTCCTGTTTCCTGACAAACCTTACCTAACGTGACCTCGGTCAGGTCAGCATCACTAAGGAATCTTGGGAGGTCATATTCATTAGATATTTCATTACATGGGACCTGTGCCTGATATTCTTACTGTGAGTTTCAATAATGATGGTGAATGACATTACACTAGTTATCATACAACATTCATTTGGTACACCTGAGTTACAGTACCATGCACATAATAAGTAAGGAAGTAATAAGGGTAGATATTGGTAAGAGATACATTAAGGACAGTCTTGAAATACAAACAGCTAATATTAGTAAGTTTATTCTGCTACACATAAATAACTTTTCATCCTCCTGGTGGAGGATGAAAAGGTATAATTTTCCTGCAATAATTGTGTGAATATTGAATAATATAATAGTGTTTATATAATGTTGTGTCAAATGTTGGTGTCCCATGTTGGTGTCCCATGTTGGTGTCCCATGTTGGTGTCCCATGTTGGTGTCCCATGTTGGTGTCCCATGTTGGTGTCCCATGTTGGTGACCCATGTTGGTGTCCCATGTTGGTGTCCCATGTTTTTTTTTTTTTTTTTTTTTTTTTTTTTTTTTTTTTTTTTTTTTTTTTTTTTTTTTTTTTTATATTTCATTACATGGGACCTGTGCCGGATATTCTTACTGTGAGTTTCAATAATGATGGTGAATGACATTACACTAGTTATCATACAACATTCATTTGGTACACCTGAGTTACAGTACCATGCACATAATAAGTAAGGAAGTAATAAGGGTAGATATTGGTAAGAGATACATTAAGGACAGTCTTGAAATACCACAGCTAATATTAGTAAGTTTATTTTGGTACATAAATAACTTTTCATCCTCCACCTGAAGGATGAAAAGGTATAATTTTCCTGCAATAAGTGAGTGAATATTGAATAATATAATAGTGTTTATATAATGTTATGTCAAATGTTGGTGTCCCATGTTGGTGTCCCATGTTGGTGTCCCATGTTGGTGTCCCATGTTGGTGTCCCATGTTGGTGTCCCATGTTGGTGTCCCATGTCTGGAATATAGAACATATTTATGTTACAAGTTATTCCTTATTAATCCTAGTAAACCTTCAGTTCTTTCATTACATTCATCCTACACTGAATACATTTACATACACGCTACACTTCATACATTTACATACACGCTACACTTCATACAGTCTAAGAATAACAGTGTTTTTGACCGGGTTTGTCTAGTATACTGGCCTCCTTGATGTGAATATTAACCCGCAGCTTAGATTTGATGAGTTACAATGAGTTATTGAAGCCAATACTTGGGTTTGTGTCATCTGTGAATCCAAGTTAATTTTCCAGTCTTGTACAAGTTTTTCCATCCTGGTGTTGAGAAATGTTATTTGTTATGTATGTTTTACGACAGATACTTTGCATTCCTTTGTGGTCGTCATTTATTTCTGTTATCTTAACAAGCTTTTGTTAAACGTGTGGGATCCTTGTATTTTGAGTTAGTTGTGATCGCTCTAGGTAACTTACACTATGTATGATGATTGTACTTATGTGTATCTGTGCCTAGATAAACTTATTCTAGGTCAGCTAACTTTGTTTCCTGTACTAAACAAAGTCTACTATTTTCTAGTTCCATGATGTGTAGGTTACTAGTTGAACTAGAGGGAATACTTTTACTGCATGATGGTATACTGTCTGATGTTATATAGGATGGAATGTTTTATTTGTCCAGTATTGATACTGAGTGAATGCCACATCTGTTTTGTTAGTTTGATCTTCCTGTTGTGGATAAAACGGATGGTGGATTGATGTTCATGTTCAGGTAGCCTTCATTCTCAATGTCGTGGTTGGAACTACGACCGGAGGGCTGCATCTGCTGTGCTGTCGTGTTCTCAATGTTGTGGGAGAGGCCATCTTTGATGTGGGGAGAAATCAAATCGTTTGGCCGCTCTTGTTCTGCTGTGTTCTTCGTGTCATCGTATAAGTTGTTCACTGTGATGTAGGAAGGAGAACGGGCTCGAAGCTGCCTGTCGATCCACTCATCGTATGTGTGTTCTTCCTGTCCGACAGTCGACACTGACGCTGCTTCTCCTGGTGACAGCGAGTCACCTGGAAGATGATACAATCAAGTCAGACAAAAACAATGTTGGAAATGAAGTGTGTGTGTGTGTACTCACCTTATTGTACTCACCTAATTATGGTTGCATGGGTCGATTCACAGCTCCTGGCCCCACCTCTTAACTGGTCGATACTAGGTCCTCTCTCTGCTTGATGAGTTTTATCATTCCTCAAAACTATGTATGGATCCTGTCTCCTCTACATCACTTTCCAGACTATTCCAATTCCTGACAATTCTTCCTAACATCCCTTTGACTCATCTGAGTCTTCAGCTTCCAATTGTGACCCCTTGTTGTTGTGTCCCATCTCTAGCATCCTGTCTTTGTCCTCATTGTCAATTTCTCGCGGTATTTTATATGTCGTTATTATGTCCCCCCCAATTCCCTTTTTCGTCAAGTCGATTTCCCTTAACCTTTCTTCGGAGGCCATTTCCCTTACCTCCGTTACTAGCTTTGTTGCAAACCTTTGCACTTTCTCTAATTTAATGACGTGCTTGACCAGGTGTGGGTTCCAGACTGGTGCTGCATACTCCAATATAGTTCTGACGTACACGGTGTACAGAGTCTTGAACAATTCCGTACTGAGGTATCGAAACGCTATTCTCAGGTTTCCAGGCCCCCATATGCTGCAACAGTTATCTGGTTGACGTGAATCTCAGGAGATGTGCTCGGTATTATACTCACCCTTACGATCCTTTTCTTTGAGTGAGGTTTGCAGTCTTTGGCCGCCTAGCCTGTACTCTGTCTATTGTCTTCTTTGCCCTTCACCAATGTTCATGACTTTTCATTTGGTGAGGGTTAATTCCAGGAGCCAGTTAATGGACCAGCTTTGCAGCCTGTCCAGGTCCCTTTGTAGTCCTGTCTGATCCTCATCCGATTTAATTCTCTTCATTAACTTCACATCATCTGCAAACAGGGACACTTCTGAGTTTATCCCTTCCAGCATGTCATTCACATATACCAGAAACAGCACTGGTCGTTGGACTGTCCCCTGTGGAACCACGCTCGTCACAGGCGCCTACTCTGACACCTCGTCATGTACCATGACTCGTTGTTGCCTCCTGTCAGGTATCCTCTGAAACATTGCAGTGCCTTTCCTGTTATGCATGCCTGAACCTCTAGCTTTTGCACGAATCTCTTGTGTGGAACTGTATGGTAAACCTTCTTGAAGTCCAAGAAAAAGCAATCGATCCACCCTCTCTCTCTTTTACTCCCGTTACCTTGTCATAAAACTCCAGTAGGTTTGTGACACAAGATTTCCCATCCCTAAAACTGTGCTGATTGTCGTTGATAAGCTCATTCCTTTCTAAGTACTCCAAAACTATTCTCTTGATAATCTTCTCCATGACTTTGCTTATTATACACTTCAGTGACACTTGTCTGTAGTTTAATGCCCCATGTCTATCACCTTTCTTAGAAATTGGGACTACATTTACTGTCTTCCACACCTCACGTAGTTCCCCATTTTCAGTGGATGTGTTGAAGATTGTTGTTAGTGGCACACTCAGCGTCTCTGCTGCTTCTCTTAGGACCCATGGAGAGATGTTGCCACGTCCCACCGCCTTTGAGGTATCTAGTTCACTTAGTAGTGTCTTCATCCTCGGTTGTTTGTATTTTGTCCAGTACTTGTTGATGTATCCCTTGCTGGTGTATCCCACTATTCCAGCTTTCCGGAGTCCTTCCTGTCTCCACTGTAAATACTTCCTTAAATCTCACGTTCAGCTCCTCACATACTTCTCGGTCGTGTTATGTGAACTCCCCACCTTCCTTCCTCAGCCTGGTCACATAGTCCTTGACTATTGTTTTCCTCCTGATGTGACTACACAAAAGCTTCGGGTCAGATTTGGCTTTCAACGCTAACCCGTTTTCGTATTGTCGCTGGGCCGTGTGTGTGTGGAACAAGTTAACTCTGTGTGGAGAAATTTATCTCCAACAGTGGGTAAGCAGGAAGGATCTGTGACCCCTCTCTTCTTTCCGACATAAAGGGAAACAAATGTGGACTAAGGGTGTCATGACTCCTCTATCTTCCATTAGAGAGATGGAGAAAGATCTTATTTATACAAGAAGCAAAACAGCGTCATGATGTTGTGGATGGACATCATGACGCCTTTCCTCCCTGCCTATCAGAAACAGCGTAATATTTTTTTAAGTGCGCAAGAAAACCCACATTCTTAAAATCTTTAAAATATATAGAAATCTCTTAATCTAATTAAATAATTATAACGGTGCCCCGCGTCCTGGTGGCAGATGTTCTCCCTCCACACGGTGAGGTTCCAGGATCGATTCCCAGCGAAGGGTGGAAACATTGGACGTGTTTCCTTACACCGGTTGTCTATGTTCACCCATCAGTAAAATGGGTACCTGGGTGTTAGTGGACTGGTGTGGGTGTCATCCTGGGACAAAAGTGACCTAATTTGCTGGGAATGCTCTGCTAAAAAGGGACTTTCTATATAGTAGTATGTCATTGATGTCAGCTATGGTCTGTATACCTTGTACATGTACTTGTAGAAAATAAATATATTATTATTATTATTATTATTATTATTATTATTATTATTATTATTATTATTAATATTATTATTATTATTATTATTATTATTATTATTATTATTATTATTATTATTATTATTATTATTATTATTATTATTATTAATTATTAAGATTGATTTAAAGTGAAAAGCGTCAGAACCAGAGAAACTGTCTTTTATTGACTTAGCCACATAATGATGGCTGGCGTCCATGCTTTTTAGGCTTCAGCATTATTACAATGATATAAGGAAGCGTGAACGACACCAAGCTATCTAGTCATAAATAAAAAATGGTTATAATTATAATCCAGCTGCGCAAGATCAAAAGTTCCAGCTGCGGTCATCATATGGTTAAGACCAGCGTCAGGAAACACTTGTATTGTCTCCTGACAAACCTTACCTAGACTAACAAGGTGCCTATAAGAGAGAAGAAATAAAATATCATACTTGAACACTCTAGATATTTGTTAGTAATGTAACTGTTGATGACCAGGTTACGTACTGAGATGACTTCTTCTTGAGATGGTGTATGTACACTGTGCTCACTGCTAGTGTCACCATCCACAACACCAGAGCCACCAACGCCATCACTGTTGCTGTGTTGTTAGTGGTGCTAGGGGTGACTGTTGCTGTGTTGTTAGTGGTGCTAGGGGTGACTCTTGCTGTGTTGTTAGTGGTGCTACAGTTGACTGTTGCTATGATGGTGACGGCAGTTGGATTATTGCAGGTAAAAACAATAAATTAGTAAAGTTAACCAATTAAACTCGTAAATTCTCAAAGTTTAATGTATTAACATTTATACAAAAACTCTACAGACGTTTTAAAAAAAAATAAAAAAATCAGATGCATATAAATTAGTGAATTATACAGTTTAATAGATAGCATGACATTAATTATAATTAATGTCAAGCAGCAGATAATGTAAAAGTCCCATAGCTGGGTTGGTAGCGAACTCTGCTCACACACTGAGGTGCGTGGTTCGATCCCTGCTGTCCCTGTTCACCTAGCAGTAGGTAGGTACCTGGGTGTTAGTCACCTTATACCGTCTGTCACTCTTCACCTAGCAGTAAGTAGGTATCTGAGTGTTAATCGACAGAGTTTGGTGTTAATATTGTTAAGACAACTCTGGTGTCTAGTATACCTGGAGTAGTATAACTGTTGTAGTATACCTGGAGTATACCTGGAGTAGTATACCTGGAGTAGTATACCACAAACATTGATCTACAATATAATGTTATAAATCTTATACCAGACTTATTAAAGATCTTTGTCAGGGAATAATTTAAGTTGACTTACGAAAACTTTGACAATTGTTGCATCTGATCCATTCCATAGTGGCGTTGCCTGTGATCCCACACTGTGGATCATGTGGATTCTGGTGAGGTTTTCTGCAGTGGTGTCTGTTAAAAATATTTGTATCAACTAATCTTTTGATTTTTTTTTACAAAATAAATGAACTTCTATAATATTTGACCTTTCAATTTTTCTTGTTTGGATTTAGAACCATTTTACTGAATTTGTTTTGTTTGACCAAATAATATATATATATATATATATATATATATATATATATATATATATATATATATATATATATATATATATATATATATATATATATATATATATATATATATATATATATATATACCTGGAGTTTACCTGGAGAGAATTCCAGGGTCAACGCCCCGCGCCCGGTCTGTGACCAGGCCTCATGTTGGACCAGAGCCTGATCAACCAGGCTGTTACTGCTGGCCGCACGCAGTCCAACGTACGAACCATACCTGGCTTCAGACCACTTTAGGTGCCTGTCCAGTGCCTGCTTGAGACAGCCAGGGTTTGTTGGTAATTCCCTCTGATGTATGCTGGGAGGCAGTTCAACAATCTTGGGCCCCTCACACTTATTGTGTTGTCCCTCAACGTGCTAGTGGCACCCTGCTCTTCATTGGGGATGTTACATCGCCTGCCGAGTCTTTTGCTTTCTAGGGAGTGATTTTCGTGTGCAAGTTTGGTACTAATCCCTCGAGAATTTTCCATGTGTATATAATAATGTATCTCTCCCGCCTGCGTTCTAGGAGTACAGGTTTAGGAACTTCAAGCGTTCCCAGTAATTGAGGTGGTTTATCCAGTCCATGTTGCCGTGAAGGTTCTCTGCACATTTTCAAGGTCAGCAATTTCACCCGCCTTGAAAGGTGCAGTTACTGTGCAGCAATATTCCAGCCTAGATAGAACAAGCGATCTGTAAAGTGTCAACATGGGCTTGGCATCCCTGGTTTTGAAGGTTCTCATTATCCATCCTGTCATTTTTCTAGCAGATGCAATTGCTACTGTGTTATGGTCCTTGAAGGTGAGATCCTCTGACATGATCACTCCCAGGTCTTTGACATTAGTTTTCCGCTCTATGTGTGGTTTGAATTAGTTTTGTACTCCGATGAGATTTTAATTTCTTCACTTTTTCCGTATCTGAGTAATTGAAATTTCTCATCATTGAACTTCATATTGTTTTCTGCAGCCCATTTAAAGATTTGGTTTATGTCTGCTTGGAGTCTTGCAGTGTCTTCAACGGTGGACACTGTCATACAGATTCGGGTGTCATCTGCAAAGGAAGACACAGCACTGTGGCTTATATCCCTGTCTATGTCCGATATGAGGATGAGGAACAGGATGGAAGCAAGTACTGTGTCTTGTGGAACAGAGCTTTTCACAGTAGCTGCCTCAGACTTTACTCTGTTGACTACTACTCTTTGTGTTCTACATGTTAGGAAATTATAGATCCATCTACGAACTTTTCCTGTCATTCCTTTATCACGCATTTTGTGTGCTATTACACCATGGTCACACTTGTCAAAGGCTTTTGCAAAGTCTGTGTATATAACATCTGCATTTTTTTTGTCTTCTAGAGCATCCAGGACCTTGTCGTAGTGGTCCAGTAGTTGGGACAGACAGGAGCGCCCTGCTCTAAACCCATGCTGCCCTGGGTTGTGTAATTGATGGGTATCAAGATGAGTGGCGATCTTGCTTCTTAGAACCCTTTCAAAGATTTTATGATATGGGACGTTAACGCTATTGGTCTGTAGTTCTTTGCTATTGCTTTACTGCCCCCTTTGTGGAGTGGGGCTATGTCTGTTGTTTTTAGTAACTGCGGGACGACTCCAGTGTCCATGCTCCCTCTCCATAGGATGTTAAAAGCACGTGATAGGGACTTCTTGCAGTTCTTGATGAACACGGAGTTTCATGAGTCTGGGCCTGGAGCGGAGTGCATGGGCATGTCATTTATTGCCTTTTCGAAGTCATTTGGCGTCGTGGTGATGTCAGATAGGCATGCGTCTGTCAAGTTCTGTGGCATTATCATAAAAAATTAATTTAGGTCTTCGACTTTCAGTCTGGTTAGCGGCTCGCTAAAAACTGAGTCATACTGGGACTTAAGTAACTCACTCATTTCCTTGCTGTCATCTGTGTAGGACCCATCCCGTTTAAGTAGGGGCCCAATACTGGATGTTGTTCTCGACTTTGATTTTGCATAAGAGAGAGAGAGAGAGAGAGAGAGAGAGAGAGAGAGAGAGAGAGAGAGAGAGAGAGAGAGAGAGAAAAAGAGAGAAAAAGGAGGCAGTTGACCACCAGAGGGGGAAGAAGAGACGGGGCGTTGACCCCGGAACTCTCTCCAGGTAAACTCCAGGTAAACAGTCATTGCTCACTTTCCTATCATCTAATGTACAGTCTAGTCGTTGTTCACTTTATCAAAATTGTTCATTAATAAATCTTACCAACATGTCTGCAGAAGTAATACTTGTATATTCCTCCGTATTGAACCAAACATCACTACTGTTGATGACAGGTAGTAGATTATCATCCCATATATTGACTATGTATGTGGTATTCACCTGAGTGAACTTCTCATCCATTTTATACCAGAGGCAGAATTCAGTGTCTGACTGAACATTGAAGACTACTGTCTTGTGACTTACTGGAGACTCACAGTTTACTGGAGGAGACAACAAATGGACTGTCATTAGTTACAATGATTGTAATGTGTTATCTCAGAGCAGATGAGAAGATGGAATAATGAGACACAGATAACAATGTTAGTGATGCTGGGGAGGCAGAGGCTGACAATTATTAATTTTTTGGGATATTGTTGCTGGTATGTTGCAAGTGACTCGTCTTGTGTTGCTGACAACACTGATGTAAAGGCAAACTTTATTAACAAAATAATTTCAGTCTCTTAAGATATATATGTCCAATTATTGAAATTCTTAACAGATCAAAACATTGTCCCAATAAGTGTTAGTTATATAAAGTGTCTGCAATAAGCCTATTCCAAGTTATGTATGCTTTTAGTGAGTAAAATTTTGCAAATTTAAAATAATTCCCATAAAAATCGTACAAAAAATTATATATATATATTTAAAAAAATTACCTATAAGTAGTTGCTTAAAGTTTTTTCTTACTTTATAACTCGAGAATGGCCTAACCGATCGGCTTAAAACTTTTATCACTGGTGTACTGTAGTTAGGACAAGGGTCTTGCAAGTATTGGAATGATATATTAGACACAAGTACAACACTTGTGTTCTTTATTGAAGAAACACATCACCACACAGTGGCTTCATCAGTCCTATTCACAGAACAATAGTGAAGGTCAGAAGGTGTTTGAGGTAATCAGTCCCTCAGTCTGGGGTCGATGTAATTTGTTTTCTTAACAAGATACGATGTATCTTCACTATCAGGGAACTTAACTTTCAGGGCCCCTAACCTCAGGGGGCCCCTAAGGCGACTTTAGTCCACATTGCTTAACAATTTCGGATCTACTGTATGAGAAGGGGTTGCGCTGGGGCCCCCATAACAGTCCAAGCTTCAGGGTCCCAAAAATATAGGTCTCCTACAGTTCACTATTGTCTTATGTATAGGACTGAGGAAGCCACTGTGTGGCTTCTCCCCCACCCCCTTCTCTCTATATATATATTTCTCTGTCTGTCTGTCTCTCTCTCTCTCTCTCTCTCTCTCTCTCTCTACTCACCTTCGCTTGCTGTTATGGACAATAGTTTAATATAAATAATTATCATTTGCAGAATCATTTTTGACAGCTCTTCACAGCTGCTGCTGCTGACTCCTCTGTACACGTCTGAGGAAGTTTACTGTGTAGGCGAAACTGCTTACTGCTACTCGTGTGCCATATCAGTTCTTCACCATCACTGTCGTCCACTTCACTACCACAGTTCTCCACTTCACTATAATGGCGTCTTGTTCACTGCTCCTTCAATCACCTACTAACCAGTTCGTTTGCATGAGTCTGGCTTCCTCTATAGTCTTATCAACATGAGGTCATGTGACCTTTTCCTTCCTGTGTGTGTAGACACAATACTAACACATCCCACTGACTTTGAATCCTCGACTACACAATATTGATGTTGTGAGGTTTGGGGTTTGAAACCAGGTGGTGAGGTGGAGTGATAAACAACTGCTTTATACTGACTTTATTGTTGATGATCTCTTGTCTGACGGAGTATCCTTATATAACGCTGGAGCCAAGTTAAAGGCACACGATAATAATAATAATATTAATAATATCTTTATTTCTACAAGTACATGTACAAGGTATACAGACCATAGTTGACATCAATGACATACTACTATATAGAAAGCCCCTTGTTATGCAGAGCATTTCCGGTAAATTAGGTATATTTTGTCCCAGGATTCGACCCACTCCAGTTGACTAACACAAGGTACCTACTTACTGCTAGGTGAACACTGGACAACAGTTGTCTCAAGGAAACACGTCCTAATGTTTTCCAGCCGTATCTGGAATCGAACCAAATCGGTTTAGGAAGACACTCGAACATATTTATTAGAAAATATTCCGGTCCTGGGACCTTGATCACTTCTAACATGCAGAGGTTAAATAGTCAATATGCCTTAGTCCTCCACAAGGACTCCACATTAAGGTACGACTGTGTCCTCCACAAGGACTCCACATTGAGGTACGACTGTGTCCTCCACAAGACTCCACATTGAGGTACGACTGTGTCCTCCACAGGACTCCACTTGAGTACGATTGTCCTCCACAGGACTCCACATTGAGGTACGACTGTGTCCTCCACAAGGACTCACATTAGTACACTGTCCTCCAAAGGACTCACATTGAGTACACTGTGTCCTACAGGGACTCCACACAGTCTTAAATACCCACAGCTAATATAAGTAAGTTTATTCTGGAACATATATACCTTTTCAACCTCCTGGGGAAAAATTGATGCAGTTTATATTTATTATCACGTTTGAGTTTTCTTAACCTAAATGTGGAATATTTTCATAATTTTCCTGCAATAATTGTGTGAATATTGTATATAACAGTTTTTATATTATGTTGTGTCCCATGTTGGTGACCCATGTTAGTGACCCATGTTAGTGACCCATGTTAGTGACCCATGTTGGTGACCCATGTTGGTGACCCATGTTGGTGACCCATGTTAGTGACCCATGTTGGTGACCCATGTTGGTGACCCACGTTGGTGACCCATGTTGGTGACCCATGTTAGTGACCCATGTTGGTGACCCATGTTAGTGACCCATGTTAGTGACCCATGTTAGTGACCCATATGTTGGTGACCCATGTTGGATCCCATGTTGGGACCCATGTTGGTGACCATGTTGGTGACCCATGTTGGTGACCCATGTTGGTGACCCATGTTACTAGTGACCCATGTTGGTGACCCATGTTAGTGACCCATTTACATGACCCATGTTGGTGACCCATGTTGGTGACCCATGTTAGTGACCCATGTTGGTGACCCATGTTGGTGACCCATGTTGGTGACCCATGTTGGTGACCCATGTTGGTGACCCATGTTTAGTGACCCATGTTGGTGACCCATTTGGTGACCCATGTTGGTGACCCATGTTGGTGACCCATGTTGGTGACCATGTTGGTGACCCATGTTGGTGACCCATGTTGACCCATGTTGTGACCCATGTTGGTGACCCATGTTGGTGACCAGTTGGTGACCCATGTTGTGACCCATGTTGTGACCCATGTTGGTGACCATGTTGTGACCCATGTTGTGACCCATGTTGTGACCCATGTTGTGACCCATGTTGGTGTACCACATGTTGGTACCATGTTAGTGACCCATGTTGTGACCATGTTGAGTGACTCATTTGTACTCCATGTTTACTCCATTATGTGACCTATCGAATAAGTCATTTTATGTCATACAGTTATTCCTCATTTAATCCCAGTACAACTTCATTATTTTTACATACACGCTACATTCATACATTTACATACACGCTACATCTCATACATTTACATACATGCTACACTTCATACATTTACATACATGCTACACTTCATACATTTACATACATGCTACACTTCATATAACATTTACATCACACTACACTTCATACATTTACATACACACTACACTTCATACATTTACATACACCTACACTTCATACATTTACATACATGCTACACTTCATAATTACATTTAACTACTTACATACTTTACAACGCTACACTTCATACATTTACATACATGCTACACTTCATACATTTACATACACTAGTCTATACACTTCATACATTTACATACATGCTACACTCATACATTTACATACACGCTACACTTCATACATTTACATACATGCTACACTTCATACATTTACATACACACTACACTTCATACATTTACATACACGCTACACTTCATACATTTACATACACGCTACACTTCATACATTTACATACACTACACTTCATACATTTACATACACACTACACTTCATACATTTACATACAGCTACACTTCATACATTTACATACATGCTACACTTCATACATTTACATACATGCTACACTTCATACATTTACATACATGCTACACTTCATACATTTACATACACGCTACACTTCATACATTTACATACATGCTACACTTCATACATTTACATACATGCTACACTTCATACATTTACATACATGCTACACTTCATACATTTACATACATGCTACACTTCATACATTTACATACATGCTACACTTCATACATTTACATACACGCTACACTTCATACATTTACATACACTCTACACTGCATACATTTACATACACACTACACTTCATACATTTACATACACACTACACTTCATACATTTACATACATGCTACACTTCATACATTTACATACACTCACTGCATACATTTACATACACTACACTTCATACATTTACATACACTCTACACTGCATACATTTACATACACACTACACTTCATACATTTACATACACACTACACTTCATACATTTACATACACTCTACACTGCATACATTTACATACACACTACACTTCATACATTTACATACACTCTACACTGCATACATTTACATACACACTACACTTCATACATTTACATACACACTATGGTACCACCATACATACCATGCTACCCCATACATACTATGCCATTACCATGCTACCCCCATACATACCAAGGTAGTACCATGCTACTCCCATACCATGCTACCACCATACATACTATGCTACCCCTATACATTCCATGATACCACCATATGTACCATGCTACCCCCATACATACCATGCTACCCCATACATACCATGCCACCACCTTACCTACCATAAAGATGGTAATGCCATACCTACCATGAAGATTGTATCACTATACCTACCATGAAAATGGTATCACCATACCTACAATGAAGATGGTATCACTATACCTACCATAAAGATGGTATCACCATACCTACCATGAAGATGGTAGCACCATACCTACCATGAAGATGGTAGCAACATACCTACCATGAAGATGGTAGCACCATACCTACCATAACGATAGTAGCACCATACCTACCATAAAGATGGTAGCACCATACCTACCATGAAGATGGTAGCACCATACCTACCATAAAGATGGTAGCACTATACCTACCATGAAGATGGTAGCACCATACCTACCATAAAGATGGTAGCACCATACCTACCATGAAGATGGTAGCACCATACCTACCATAAAGATGGTAGCACCATACCTACCATGAAGATGGTAGCACCATACCTACCATTAAGATAGTAGCACCATACCTACCATAAAGATGGTAGCACCATACCTACCATGAAGATGGTAGCAGGTACCGTAGTGTTGACACTGGCTGCTGCTGCCGCCTCTCTCGGGGATCACATATATAAATCTTCACATTAACTTACTCTCAACCTGTTTTCATTATTTATTTTTTATAAATAAAATATTTAAATATAATTTAAATGATTTGTTTTTAAAAGCTATATAAATACAGTAGTTATACATCCGAAATGAATACATTTTGAGTTTGATCATTATATAACGCTGTGCATTGCCCGCAATGCACAGCATATTAGGGGCTTTTGGCATGTACATCTCAATAATAACTAAGTAATAACTATGTAATTACTATGTATAACTATATCTACTATATACAATTGTACAATGTCTAAATAAAGTATTATTATTATTATTATTATTATTATTATTATTATTATTATTATTATTATTATTATTATTATTATTATTATTATTATTATTATTATTATTATTATTATAGATTATAATTTGATTGTACAATATAAGGCTCAGAGTTAAGACATTTAATTATGCTAATACAATTCAAGCAAATTAATCATAAGGCTTATTAACTACTAATATCTAGTCCTTGGTTTTAATTTAAGTTGGTATAGGATGGGTCTGTATTCTGTAACGCAGTCGCCTCACACTGTGTCTGGTTCAATCCCGGGCACGGGTGAAACATTGGTCAGGTTTGACAATGACAATGACAAGTTTATTATAGCATGATACACGTTTGTACAAAGAAGTGTAACAATATGCTGAACATGTCAAAAGCCTCTTTATATGCAGAGCATTTCGGACTTAAGATTAATAAGGCAATAACAGTTTAGTTTGATATCTTTATTATGCACCACACACCCATCCTGTGGGCGGTAGTCAAAAGATTACAGAGGTACATAATGGGTCCAGGGACTGGACCCCAAAGTTTTGATAGCTGAGCAAGTTACAAAGGTAATGAACTTACAAGTTACAAAGGTAATGAACTCACAAGTTACAAAGGTAATGAACTCACAAGTTACAAAGGTAATGAATCATGTAAGTAAATTTACTTACATTTATACATGGTTACAATCATGAACAAATTATAAAGCAATGAACAATTCACTAGTCTCCACCCGGTCACAACTGTAATGAGTTTTTGGTGCAAATTTTAATTGTTGGGTCACACACACACACATACATACACACATACATATATACACACACACACAGCGGCCAGTGAAGAGGCTGGGCCAGGAGCTATGAATCGACCCCTGCAACCACAACTAGGTGAGTACACACATACATGCACACACACACACACACACACACACACACGCACATACAACAGGCCCAGTTTTCAATCGACATATGCATAGGACAAAATGGTAACTAATACACATACATACACACACACACATACACACACACATACACACACATACACACACACACACCTGGTCAAGCACGTAAAGAAACTAGAGAAAGTGCAAAGGTTTGCGACAGTTATTCCACAACTCAGGGTCTGTCCTATGAAGAAAGGCTGAGGGAAATAGGACTAACAACACTGGAGGAAAGAAGGGTCAGAGAGACATCGATAACGACATACACAAAATTAACCAAAGCGGGGAAGGTTCGACAAGGTTGTTCAAACTGGTCACAGTGGACGGGGATCGTTCCAGAAGAGGGAACATTCAGAAACAAAGGAGACACAACTGGAAGCTGAAGACTCAGATGAGTCAAAGGGATGTTAGGAAGCATTTCCTCAGCCACAGAGTAGTCAGGAAGTGGAATAGTCTAGAGAAAGATATAGTGGAGGCAGGAACCATACACAGTTTTAAGACGAGGTATGATAAAGCTCATGGAGCAGGGAGAGCAGAGACCCAGTAGCGGGCAGCGAAGAGGCGGGGCCAGGAGCTGAGTCTCGACTCCTGCAAGCACAATTAGGTGAGTACAATTAGGTGAGTACATACACACACACGTGACAATGCTTTATTTACAGGGAGCAAAGTCAGGGTATTTTTCCAGAATGGTCTGTAATATACCACTGTGGATAAAATACTTTGACATATCTTGAACATTTCTGAGTGAGCTGTCTCTGAATTCATTAATTTTATCGCACTCCAGTACATAATGACGCAGGGTGTGACAATAATCTAACTGGCAAAGTTTACATTTTGTTTGGTCTACATCTGGTGGTGGTGATTTAACCTGCCAAAGATACTTGTAACCCAGCCGGAGGCGGGCGGTAGTGACATCCAAGAGTCTGCTTATTTTGTTGGATGCACCATAGACATGTGGCTCCTCCTGCATGATAGAATGATGATAGATGGACTGACTGGTGTCAATCTCCCTAAGTCTTAAGTCAATAAAGTTCAGTTGAAGTTCTTTTCTGATTATTTTTCTGAAACTGCTAACTGACAAGCCAAGATTGTAATTTTCCTCTCTGAAGGCATATAAGTTAGCCAATTCATCATTTCTATCGTGCATTTGAAGACCAATGTGAGATGGAATCCACAGCATGTGCACTCTGACTCCACTGTCCACAATCCTACCATACCTGTGTCTGGCTTCTGACACACGCATGCCACAATTTATACTTAAGGAGTTGTGAGCATTTATGGATGATAGGGAATCAGTTACAATTAAAGAGTCAACCTTCGATACTTGTAAGCCCCTCCCAAGAAGCTCATTGCTAGTAATCCCTTCCTTAAATCACTTGTTAAAGCAACTGCTCAAGAAGAAATTTCTCGCCTAGTTGGTAGTAATAAGTTATCACAAGTTAAATACACTGATGAATCTAAACAGGAGTCTTCTGGCAGGGCTGCGTCTGCTCTGGTTGCCACCTCCCTAGTTAAGAACAATAATAAATCTGTTGAACTAGACATAAGAATTAACAACTGAGCGTCAACATTGCAAACTGAATTGTTTGCAATCCTAATGGCACTAAAGCTAACTTATGACACTGAGCTTGACTCTATCATCATTACTGATTCTATGTCATCACTGAAGGCTCTCGACTCATATAATGACTCTAACAGCATGCTCATTGGAGAAGCCAGGTATAGATACTCAAAAATCCAGGACAAAGGAATTAATGTACAATTGCTATGGATTCCATCACACATTGGATTACTCCTTCATGATAAAGTTGATATGTTAGCCAAGAAGAGTACCCAGAAGGAGATTGTAGAATATAACTTTGGTATATCTGTGTCTAGCATTAGGAATAATATTAGGAGATATATAAATAATGAAAATGATTGCTATAGGAATGCAGTTAGAAGCCTGAGTAGATCTATAACCCACTATGATAACATGAACATAGATAAGTATGTTTATGGAGCAACTTGCAATGTGAACAGACTGACTGATGTTGTAGTGGCCAGGCATAGGCTTGGCTACAAGTACTTCTGGCAGTTTGGGAGACACACAGATGATGATCAAACTAAATGCAAATTATGTGATCAGGCATATGGTCACTGTCTTGAACACTATGTGCTTAATTGTCCACTTATTGAGGAATATAGAGATAGACAGTGTAATAACCTATGTGACATGTCAAGATATCTTATTAATGAAAATAAGATACCAGTTATACTAAGCAAATTTCCTAAATTTGCTTGTAATAGATAAGTGAAATGTAGATATAAATCCAAATGTACAATTGTTAACCCTTTTGGGGCCTAGTTCCTAGGCTTTTTGTGTGTCCATATGCTCTTGCGCTACCGTCCACAGGATGGATATGGGGTGCACAATAAACTAGCCACTTCGGTGGCAAAATCTAAAATCTAAATCTGGGATGTTAGCGTTATCGTTCTGTAGTTCTGTTCTTTGCTATTGCTTTACTGACCCCTTTGTGGAGTGGGGCTACCTACTTTACCTAACGGTAAGTAGGTACCTGGGTGTTAGTGGACTGGTGTGGGTTGTTTCAATGGAAATAAGACAGACAATACTAGGTGACAGTAGCAGTCAAGGACCCTAATGGAAATAAGTCACTCTGACCTGTTTTGGTGTTATCCGAGGTAATCTACACATATGCTGCTATGTATGATAATTTATGTAACTGTGTTTATGTTTACCTGTACCTGGATAAACTTACTTATGACGCACTGACTTTCTTGTGTTATCCTGGGTGGCTAACCCTCCCTACCACTGATTAAAATTCCAAACAAAATCTTATCTTGCCTTACACTGAGACAGGCTGCAAGTGAAGAATTTGTAAACTACAAATAAATAACATTATGTAGTGATTGAATTAGGGTGTTGAATTAAGCATGAGGTTAGGTTAGGTAAAGTTCGTCGGGAAACAGGACAAGTTTCCTGGCGCGGGTCTTAGACCACATAAACTGTTATTGCGACACAAATAATTGATTTGATTTGTTTGTTTGATCTGATTTAATAAATTGCATTACTACAAATAATAAATTATTATGTTGATATATTATAAAACTGTCATGCTTCAAAATTGTAAAACTATTATGTTTCAAAATTGTTATGTTCAAATTATGTTCAAATTTCATAGTTTAAATACTCAACTATACTTATATTGTAAATTGTTTACTTTAATTTTTACCATTTAGTTGTAAGTTAATTTTAAGTTTGCCCACAATGCTCTGTATATTAGGGGCTTTTGGCATGTACACCCCATTCCTATAACCCATTGTACATCTTTGTATCATGTCACAATGAACTATTATTATTATTATTATTATTATTATTATTATTATTATTATTATTATTATTATTATTATTATGGTGACCCGCCGTTGGAGCTTTTGGTCACCTGACCGAGGCCTTACGCTGGCTTACCGATCCACCCCTTTAAAAATTATGGTCATAGTTATAACAACTGAGTTCAAAACAGAACTCTCATAAGGCTGGTTTCTGAGTGTGTATGAGGGTATAATCTGGCCTACCTGGAGTCTACCTGGAGAGAATTCCAGGGGTCAACGCCCCCGCGGCCCGGTCTGTGACCAGGCCTCATGTTGGACCAGAGCCTGATCAACCAGGCTGTTACTGCTGGCCGCACGCAGTCCAACGTACGAACCACAGCCCGGCTGATCAGGTACCGACTTGAGGTGCCTGTCCACTGCCTGCTTGAAGACAGCCAGGGGTTTGTTGGTAATCCCCCTGATGTATGCTGGGAGGCAGTTGAACAATCTTGGGCCCCTGACACTTATTGTGTTGTCCCTCAACGTGCTAGTGGCACCCCTGCTCTTCATTGGGGAGATGTTACATCACCTGCCGAGTCTTTTGCTTTCGTAGGGAGTGATTTTTATGTGCAAGTTTGGTACTAAGCCCTCGAGAATTTTCCATGTGTATATAATAATGTATCTCTCCCGCCTGCGTTCTAGAGAGTACAGGTTTAGGAACTTCAAGCATTCCCAGTAGTTAAGGTGGTTTATCGCACTTATGCGTGCGGTGAAGGTTCTCTGCACATTTTCAAGGTCAGCAATTTCACCCGCCTTGAAAGGTGCAGTTAGTGTGCAGCAATATTCCAGCCTATATAGATTTTGCCACCGAAGTGGCTAGTTTATTGTGCACCCCATATCCATCCTGTGGACGGTAGCGCAAGAGCATATGGATACACAAAAGGCCTAGGCACTAGGCCCCAAAGGGGTTAACAATTGTACATTTGGGTTTATATCTACATTTCAATTATCTGTTACAAGCAGGTATCTTATTTCATGAATAAGATATCTTGACATGTCACATAGGTTATTATATTGTCTATCTCTATATTCCTCAATAAATGCACAATTAAGCACATAGTGTTCAAGACAGTGACCATATGCCTGATCACATAATTTGCATTTAGTTTGATCATCATCTGTGTCTCCCAAACTGTCAGAAGTACCTGTAGCCAAGCCTAAGCCTGGCCACTACAACATCAGTCAGCCTGTTCACATTGCAAGTTGCTCCACAAACATGCCCATCTGTGCTCGCATTATCATGAGCACAGATAGGCACGTTCATGGAAATTAATTTGGATTTATATCTACAGTTTACTTATCTGTTAAAAGCAAATTTAGGAAATTTGCTTAGAATAAGTGGTATCCTACCTTCACTAATAAGATATCTTGACATGTCACATAGGTTATTATACTGTCTATCTCTATATTCCTCAATAAGTGGACAATTCAGCACATAGTGTTCAAGACAGTGACCATATGCCTGATCACATAATTTGCATTTAGTTTGATCATCATCTGTGTATCTCCCAAACTGCCAGAAGTACTTGTAGCCAAGCCTAAGCCTGGCCACTACAACATCAGTCAGTCTGTTCACATTGCAAGTTGCTCCATAAACATACTTATCTACATTCATGTTATCATAGTGGGTTATAGATCTACTCAGGCTTCTAACTGCATTCCTATAGCTATCATTTTCATTATTATATAGAACAAGCGATCTGTAAAGTGTCAACATGGGCTTGGCATCCCTGGTTTTGAAGGTTCCCATTATCCATCCTGTCATTTTTCGAGCAGATGCAATTGCTACTTTGTTATGGTCCTTGAAGGTGAGATCCTCTGACATGATCACTCCCAGGTCTTTGACATTAGTTTTTCGCTCTATTGTGTGGTTGGAATTAGTTTTGTACTCTGATGAGATTTTAATTTCTTCACGTTTTCCGTATCTGAGTAATTGAAATTTCTCATCATTGAACTTCATATTGTTTTCTGCAGCCCATTTAAAGATTTGGTTTATGTCTGCTTGGAGTCTTGCAGTGTCTTCAACGGTGGACACTGTCATACAGATTCGGGTGTCATCTGCAAAGGAAGACACAGCACTGTGGCTTATATCCCTGTCAATGTCTGATATGAGGATGAGGAATAGGATGGGAGCAAGTACTGTGCCTTGTGGAACAGAGCTTTTCACAGTAGCTGCCTCAGGGGCCTAGGGGAGGGTATGAAATAGCCTAGCCTGTTTTATACCTCGGGTATAGTCTGGACTAGTCCAGTTTATACCCCGGGGTATAAAACAGGCTAGCCCATTTTAACCCCGGATATAGTCTATGGAGGGTATATTTTGGGCTGTTACCAAGGTCACCATATGAGAAGACCGGGTCAGGACCCGTCCTGGCAGACCTACATTAACATGAACACTCTTCTGCAACATCAGTCCAGATTTTAGATTTTGCCACCGAAGTGGTAGTTTATTGTGCACCCCATATCCAACCTGTGGACGGTAGCGCAAGAGCATATGGATACACAAAAGGCCTAAACACTAAGCCCCAAAAGGGTTAACAATTGTACATTTGGATTTATATCTACATTTCACTTATTGTTACAAGCAAATTTAGGAAATTTGCTTAGTATAACTGGTATCTTATTTTCACTAATAAGATATCTTGACATGTCACATAGGTTATTATACTGTCTATCTCTATATTCCTCAATAAGTGGACAATTCAGCACATAGTGTTCAAGAATGACCATATGCTGATCACATAATTTGCATTTAGTTTGATCATCATCTGTGTATCTCCAAACTGCCAGAAGTACTTGTAACCAAGCCTAAGCCTGGCCACTACAACATCAGTCAGTCTGTTCACATTGCAAGTTGCTCCATAAACATACTTATCTACATTCATGTTATCATAGTGGGTTATAGATCTACTCAGGCTTCTAACTGCATTCCTATAGCTATCATTTTCATTATTATATAGAACAAGCGATCTGTAAAGTGTCAACATGGGCTTGGCATCCCTGGTTTTGAAGGTTCCCATTATCCATCCTGTCATTTTTCGAGCAGATGCAATTGCTACTTTGTTATGGTCCTTGAAGGTGAGATCCTCTGACATGATCACTCCCAGGTCTTTGACATTAGTTTTTCGTCTATTGTGTGGTTGGAATTAGTTTTGTACTCTGATGAGATTTTAATTTTTCACGTTTTCCGTATCTGAGTAATTGAAATTTCTCATCATTGAACTTCATATTGTTTTCTGCAGCCCATTTAAAGATTTGGTTTATGTCTGCTTGGAGTCTTGCAGTGTCTTCAACGGTGGACACTGTCATACAGATTCGGGTGTCATCTGCAAAGGAAGCACAGCACTGTGGCTTATATCCCTGTCAATGTCTGATATGAGGATGAGGAATAGGATGGGCGACTGTGCCTGTGGAACAGAGCTTTCAGTAGCGCCTCAGGGGCCTAGGAGGGTATGAAATAGCTAGCCTGTTTTATACCGGGATAGTCTGACTAGTCCAGTTATACCCTAAAAACAGGCTGCCATTTTAACCCCGATATAGTCTATGGAGGGAGATATGCCTGATCACATAATTTGATTTAGTTTGATCATCATCTGTGTATCTCCCAAACTGCCAGAAGTACTTGAACCAAGCCTAAGCCTGGCCACTACAACATCAGTCAGTCTGTTCACATTGCAAGTTGCTCCATAAACATACTTATCTACATTCATGTTATCATAGTGGGTTATAGATCTACTCAGGCTAACTGCATTCCTATAGCTATCATTTTCATTATTATATAGAACAAGGATCTGTAAGTGTCAACATGGGCTTGGCATCCCTGGTTTTGAAGGTTCCCATTATCCATCCTGTCATTTTCGAGCAGATGCAATTGCTACTTTGTTATGGTCCTGAAGGTGAGATCCTCACATGATCACCCCAGGTCTTTGACATTAGTTTTCGCTCTATTTGTGGTTGGAATTAGTTTTGTACTCTGATGAGATTAATTTCTTCACGTTTTCCGTATCTGAGTAATTGAAATTTCTCATCATTGAACTTCAATTGTTTTCTGCAGCCCATTTAAAGATTTGGTTTATGTCTGCTTGAGTCTTGCAGTCTTAACGGTGAACGTCATACAGATTCGGGTGTCATCTGCAAAGGAAGACACAGCACTGTGGCTTATATCCTGTCAATGTCTGATATGAGATGAGGAATAGATGGGCAATACTGTGCCTTGTGGAACAGAGCTTTCACAGTAGCTGCCTCAGGGCCTAGGAGGTATAAACTACCTGTTTTATACGGTAGTCTGACTAGTCCAGTTTATACCCGTATAAAACAGCTAGCCCATTAACCCCGGATATAGTCTATGGAGGTATTTGGGCTGTTACACAAGGTCACCATATGAGAAGACCGGTCAACCCGTCCTGCAGACCTATACATGAACACTTTCTGCAACATCAGTCCAGATTAGATTTGCCACCGAAGTGGTTACACCCCATATCCAACCTGTGGACGGTAGCGCAAGAGCATATGGATACACAAAGGCCTAACACTAAGCCCCAAGGGTTAACAATTGTACATTTGATTTATATTCATTTCACTTATGTTACAAGCAAATTTAGAAATTTCTTAGTATAACTGGTATCTTATTTTCATTAATAAGATATCTACATGTCACATAGGTTATTATACTGTCTATCTCTTATTCCTCAATAAGTGACAATTTTTTTTTTTTTTTTTTTTTTTTTTTTTTTTTTTTTTTTTTTTTTTTTTTTTTTTTTTTTTTTTTTTTTTTTTTTTTTTTTTTTTTTTTTTTTTTTTTTTTTTTTTTTTTTTTTTATACCTCGGTATAAATGGACAATTCCCCGATATAGTCTATGGAGGGTATATGCTGACCATATGCCTGATCACATAATTTGCATTTAGTTTGATCATCATCTGTGTATCTCCCAAACTGCCAGAAGTACTTGTACCAAGCCTAAGCCTGGCCACTACAACATCAGTCAGTCTGTTCACATTGCAAGTTGCTCCATAAACATACTTATCTACATTCATGTTATCATAGTGGGTTATAGATCTACTCAGGCTTCTAACTGCATTCCTATAGCTATCATTTTCATTATTATATAGAACAAGCGATCTGTAAAGTGTCAACATGGGCTTGGCATCCCTGGTTTTGAAGGTTCCCATTATCCATCCTGTCATTTTCGAGCAGATGCAATTGCTACTTTGTTATGGTCCTTGAAGGTGAGATCCTCTGACATGATCACTCCCAGGTCTTTGACATTAGTTTTCGCTCTATTGTGTGGTTGGAATTAGTTTTGTACTCTGATGAGATTTTAATTTCTTCACGTTTTCCGTATCTGAGTAATTGAAATTTCTCATCATTGAACTTCATATTGTTTTCTGCAGCCCATTTAAAGATTTGGTTTATGTCTGCTTGGAGTCTTGCAGTGTCTTCAACGGTGGACACTGTCATACAGATTCGGGTGTCATCTGCAAAGGAAGACACAGCACTGTGGCTTATATCCCTGTCAATGTCTGATATGAGGATGAGGAATAGGATGGGAGCAAGTACTGTGCCTTGTGGAACAGAGCTTTTCACAGTAGCTGCCTCAGGGGCCTAGGGGAGGGTATGAAATAGCCTAGCCTGTTTTATACCTCGGGTATAGTCTGGACTAGTCCAGTTTATACCCCGGGGTATAAAACAGGCTAGCCCATTTTAACCCCGGATATAGTCTATGGAGGGGGTATATTTTGGGCTGTTACACAAGGTCACCATATGAGAAGACCCGGGTCAGGACCCGTCCTGGCAGACCTACATTAACATGAACACTCTTCTGCAACATCAGTCCAGATTTTAGATTTTGCCACCGAAGTGGCTAGTTTATTGTGCACCCCATATCCAACCTGTGGACGGTAGCGCAAGAGCATATGGATACACAAAAGGCCTAAACACTAAGCCCCAAAAGGGTTAACAATTGTACATTTGGATTTATATCTACATTTCACTTATCTGTTACAAGCAAATTTAGGAAATTTGCTTAGTATAACTGGTATCTTATTTTCATTAATAAGATATCTTGACATGTCACATAGGTTATTATACTGTCTATCTCTGTATTCCTCAATAAGTGGACAATTAAGCACATAGTGTTCAAGACAGTGACCATATGCCTGTTCACATAATTTGCATTTAGTTTGATCATCATCTGTGTCTCCCAAACTGCCAGAAGTACCTGTAGCCATGCCTAAGCCTGGCCACTACAACATCAGTCAGTCTGTTCACATTGCAAGTTGCTCCATAAACATCAGTCCAGAGATTCTCCTCAGTCGTTTTGGCACTCGGGCTGCGGCCTGCGTGCTAGGTTGTTAGTTTGATATCTTTATTGTGCACCCTATACCCATCCTGTGGGCGGTAGTCAAAAGATTACAGACGTACATAATGGGTCCAGGGACTGGACCCCAAAGTTTTGATAGCTGAGCAAGTTACAAAGGTAATGAACTCAAAAGTTACAAAGGTAATGATCTCACAAGTTACAAAGGTAATGAACTCACAAGTTACAAATGCTCTCAACTCATCAAGTATAACTTGTAGCATGCTTGTGTCAGAAGCCAGACACAGGAATGGTAGGATTGTGGATAGTAGAGTCAGAGTGCACATGCTGTGGATTCCATCTCACATTGGTCTTCAGATGCATGAGTTGATATCTTTATTATGCACCCCATACCCATCCTGTGGGTGGTAGTCAAAAGATTACCAGGGATGCAAAGCCCATGCTGACACTTTACAAATCGCTTGTTCTATCTAGGCTGGAATATTGCTGCACACTAACTGCACCTTTCAAGGCAGGTGAAATTGCTGACCTTGAAAATGTGCAGAGAACCTTCACGGCACGCATAACTGCGATAAACCACCTCAATTACTGGGAACGCTTGAAGTTTCTAAACCTGTACTCCCTAGAACGAAGGCGAGAGAGATACATTGTTATATACACGTGGAAAATTCTCGAGGGATTAGTACCAAACTTGCACACGAGAGTCACTCCCTACGAAAGCAAAAGACTCGGCAGGCGATGTAACATCCCTCCAATGAAAAGCAGGGGTGCCACTAGCACGTTGAGGGACAACACAATAAGTGTCAGGGGCCCAAGATTGTTCAACTGCCTCCCAGCATACATAAGGAGGATTACCAACAAACCCATGGCTGTCTTCAAGCAGGCACTGGACAGGCACCTAAAGTCGGTACCTGACCAACCAGGCTGTGGTTCGTACGTTGGACTGCATGCGGCCAGCAGTAACAGCCTGGTTGATCAGGCTCTGGTCCAACATGAGGCCTGGTCACAGACCGGGCCGCGGGGGCGTTGACCCCTGGAATTCTATCCAGGTAAACTCTCCAGGGTACATAATGGGTCCAGGGACTGGTAGAACTGATAAATTGGCTAAGTTTTATGCTTTCAAAGAGGGGTAGATTACAATCTTGGCTTGTCAGTTAGCAGTTTGAGAACAATAATACGAAAATAACTTTAACTGAATTTTATTGACTTAAGACTCAGGGAGATTGACACCAGTCAGTCCATCTATCATCATTCTATCATGCAGGAGGAGCCACATGTCTATGGTGCATCCAACAAAATAAGCAGGCTCTTGGATGTCACTACCGCCCGCCTCCGGCTGGGTACTCCTTGCACGCAAATGCGTCCATGTATCTAAGGTTAACTCTCTAATTGTAACGATTCTCTGTCATCCATAAATGCTCTCAACTCATCAACTATAACTTGTAGCATGCTCGTGTCAGAAGCCAGGCACAGATATGGTAGGATTCTGGATAGTAGAGTCAGAGTGCACATGCTGTGGATTCCATCTCACATTGGTCTTCAGATGCATGATAGAACTGATAAATTGGCTAAGTTTTATGCTTTCAAAGAGGGGATAGATTACAATCTTGGCTTGTCAGTTAGCAGTTTGAGAACAATAATACGAAAAGAACTTCAACTGAATTTTATTGACTTAAGACTCAGGGAGTTTGACACCAGTCAGTCCATCTATCATCATTCTATCATGCAGGAGGAGCCACATGTCTATGGTGCATCCAGCAAAATAAGCAGACTCTTGGATGTCACTACCGCCCGCCTCCGGCTGGGTTACAAGTATCTTTGGCAGGTTAAATCACCACCACCAGATGTAGACCAAACAAGATGTAAACTTTGCCAGTTGGATTATTGTCACACCCTGCGTCATTATGTACTGGAGTGCGATAAAAATAATGAATTCAGAGACTACTCATTCAGAAATGTTCAAGATATGTCAAAGTATTTTATCCACAGTGGTATATTACAGACCATTCTGGAAAAATACCTGACTTTGCTCCTGTAAATAAAGCATTGACACGTGTGTGTGTGTGTTGTATGTACATGTGTGTATGTGTATGTGTGTATTATATACATGTATGCGTGTGTATTTTATATGTATATGTGTGTTTTTTGTGAAAATTAAAATTTGCACCAAAAACTCATTACATTTTGTGGCGGGGTTGGACTAAGGGGTTTGCCATTGCTTTAAAATTTGTTCTTTGAGTGCAACCTGTACAGACGTAAGTAAATTTCCCATGATTCATTACCTTGTAAACTAGTGAATTAATTACCATTGTGCCTTGTTCAGCTATCCCCAAAAAAATTTTGGGGGTTTTGGTTATATACCCCTTTTAATTTCAAAAACCTTTTAACTTGTCATGATTGTGACCATCTGGGTTCATTACCTTTTTAACTTGCTCCCGCTATCAAACTTTGAGGTCAGTCCCTGGACCCATTATCCTCTTAATCTTTTTTACTACCCCCCACAGGATGGGTATGGGGTGCATAAAAAGATATCAAACTAACTAACGGCTGGAGTTACAAAAATCTTTTGGGAGGTTTCACCCCCACCCCGATGTAGTTTGGTTTAATTACTTTTTTATCACCCATACCATCCTGTGGGGAACGGTTCCCGAAAATAAAAATGGGCCGGGGGCCCCGGTTAATTGGATGCTGACAAGTTCAAGGTAAAAATTTTAGAGGGCCCCTAAAGGGGGCGGGGAATTTAGCCCCCAAGGGTTTTATGGGCAGGCTACCAAGAAAATTTTTTAGTTAAAAAGGAATGGGTTGGGGTTAACTGGTTACCTTTTGAAACAGAAGGAATTTACCACCCGGGCCCCGTTTGCTAAAGAGTTATTTGAAAACCCAATTTGGGGAAATCCCCGGTGGGGGTTAAAAAAAAAACCCAAATTTTGGGGGGGTTAATTGGGGCAAAAATTTTAATTTTTTCACACACACCAAACATAAAGCCAATATATTCAAAGCATTTCCAGGACAAAAAGGGAACTAACAACTATACATAAAAACACACACAACACACACAACAAAGGGAAAAATTTAATTTAACACATTTCAATTAACAAATATTTTCTTTCCACAACACCCAACAAAAAACAATGGCAATCTTTAAAAAAACAGGGGGCAAAATCATTGTATTTTTTCCCGGGAAAGATCTGTAATATAATTATAAATGTTTTGACCTATCAACATTTTTGAAAAAAGTAAAATTTTGAAACA